>LPNX010617534.1:0-79755 GCA_001517045.1 Pseudotsuga menziesii | reverse complement strand
TACTTTCAATGGGTTTAAATTATTGTGTAAACATAATTTGTTTGAATGCATATGCTTGACTATTTTTAAGGTAACTATGAAACACAAAGTTTATTTCAAACATCTATATGAAAATTCGAACCGGTTAACTCTCCAATTTTGAAGGAGATATTTTAGATAAAGCTCATGACTACTTGAGCTGAGCTCACCTTCGAAGCTAACTATATTATATTCTAATCATCAATAGCTATCCATCTTATTTTCAGTGCTCAACCTTGTCAACATTCAAATCTATCCATTTTGATATGAAACTAGGATCAAAACAATTTATTATTGTTATGCCGACAAGCATTTATATATTATCTCAGATTTTGGATTTGCTTAAGTGAAACAATAAGATTAACCCAAGTGTAACAAGTGTACATCAGGGATTCATTTCATAGTCGGTGTATATTTGTTGGGTATAATTTTCATTGATGCCAAAGAAGTTCATTAATAACAAAGGAAAATGATAGCAAGTCGGTCATCAACATATTTAGTCGAAGTCGTCGACTTGTCTACCATTGTTAATCGAATTTGACTGCTTCTTGACCATTATTAGTAAAGTCGACCACCTATTGACCATTGTCAGTCAAAGTTGGCCTCTTGTCGACTGTCAACCATTGTCAGTTGAGTTGTAGTTGGAGTTGGAATCTGAATTTTCAGAACCAGAGTCGCAAACAAGTTGGATTCAGAGTCGACAGATTTTAGTTCGACATCGAATCAGTAAGTTAGAATCATAGTTAGACATTATAATCAACAATTTGAAATCGACGTATTCTAGTTCGACATCATAATCGATAGGCCAGAATCGATGGAGTTCAATTTGACATCAGAATTGACAAAGTCGAAGTCGAAACGATGGAATCAAAAATGTTGGAATAAGTAGTGTATGCATGAGGTTGATTCTCGACATCAAAATGAATCAGTCAGACTTAGAATTGAAAATATTGACATATTGTAAATCAAAGAATAAAATAAGTCGGAAGGTAACATGTATGAGTCGAGATTATGAAGTCGAATATTTCATAATCATATGGTTAAATTCATAGGATTAATGGAGAAGGTAATTCTAAATTAGTTTAATTTGTTAAGGGACACGATGAAGGGTTGTGACTATTAAGTAAAGATGCACAATTTAGGGTATATAAACAAAGCTCCAGTCATTCAAATAAGGTGTCTCTATATACATAAATTGCAAATCATAAACTGTACAAAAAAAAAAACGTATAATCGTCTAAGGGTGGTTGGGAGGCTCAAGGGTAGACAACAAAATCCTGTAGGAATTCGTAGCTTCCTTCCAGTTGTTGTTGGTAAATAGGGTGTCGGTGCACCCTTCAGTTGTAGCTGAAAATATTGGGTGTTGTAGCATCCAGCAAGTTGGTGGTTGCAAAATACTTGTAAATATAATTTTGTAGTAATAGAAAGTGTTTGTGGTTTTCCCAGTTGGGTTTCCACGATAAAATTTTGTGTTATGTTTCTATTATTGTTTTTGTTTTTAAATAAGGTGACACAAATTAAAGATATATAAATAATGATTCACCCCCCCTCTCAGTATTACTTGATTTTTCAATAATTGGTATCAAAGTAGGTCTCCTCACTAAAGTTTAACCGCTTGAAGAGAGATCGTTTATCACTATGGATCAACAAGGAAAACTGACAACCAAGGTTCCACTATTCAATGGTGAGGATTATGTGTTCTAGAGTGTTAGGATGAGAAGTCATTTAATGTATATTGGACTTGAAGTTTGGCTATCTATAGAAATAAGCTATATATATATCCAAAATCTCCTCCCATATATCTTGAAGGAATAAAACAATTTGGGTACAATGCAAAAGTCGTTAATGCAATCTTGGCTGGATTAAACAGAACAGTTTTTGAAAAAGAAATACACTGCAAAACAAGGAAGGAGATTTGGAACAAGTTGCAGACCTTGTATGAAGGAGATACCAAGGTAAAAAGGGCCAAACTCCAGACATTTAAAGCTCAATTTGAAAATCTAAAAATGAAGGAAGAAGAGAACATATGATAATACTTTGAGAGAATAGACGAAGTTGTTAATGCAATTCAAGGGCTAGGAGCAGAGTTGGAAGAAATTGAAATAGTTGAAAAAGTACTAAGATTACTTCCAATTATTTACAATCTAATATTTCCACCCTAGAAGATAGAGAAAATATTGAGAAGCTTACGATTAATGAACTATATGGGATCCTCATAGATTATGAGATGAAGATTGAACAAGATAACTCTCAAAAGAATGAAGCAACTTTCAAGGCATCTAAAGTAGAAAAGAAATCCAAAACAAAGATTCAATCAGAAGACTTTGATGATGAAGAAGCACTTCTTGTTAAAAATATTAAGAAAGGTACAAGTAAGTACAAAGGGAAATTACCCTTAAAATGATTTAACTGTGGGGGAATTGGTCACTTTGCTTCCAAATTCCCTTATCCAAAGCATCCAAGACAATGATGAATGCCCTGTGTTACCACCTAAGCTGTACTTAGTGGTTTTTTATCAAGTGAGCCTAGTGAACCAGACAAGGATAACTTGTTCGAACTTTAGAAGACCTTCAGTCTTGCTTCTGGGAAGCTTTGTTGTACTATATCACATGTTCATACCCCATGTTCATGCCCCATGGCGGAATTGTAATAAATGTTCTAGCATGATAGTTTCTGTAAAAGACTCGGTCTCTTAGACTTTATTTGTCAATCCGATCAACGCAGGGTGTTTTTTCCCTTGGTTATTATTGGTTGTTGAATAATCGACTGATAATTTATGAGTTTTTCACTCCATACCTCCAAAGTTGGGGTGGTTGGATTGGCATTTAGGCCTATTGAGGTTATTAGAGTCTATGTGTCAATGCATAAACATGCTAGGCATCATGGTCGAGTCATATGAACATGTCTAATTCCCCCTAGGTTTTTCAAATTTTTTAAATTTTTAATTTTTTTAGTGTTTTTTATTAAAATTTAATTTTTCCAAAACTTAGGCTATTTTTTAATAGTTTAATTGGAAAAATTGGTTTTGTAATAAAAGTGGGCCAAATAATCAGTTTTAGTCATGTAGGTGCTCATTTTCAAGCTAAGAGCACCATGCAAACCCATGGACCCACTTTTTTAGGTTTTGAGTGATTTTCCATCACTCAGGTCAAAAATCCCCAAAAATCAATTATTGATTATTTTAATTAATAAAATGATGAATAATGGAGCAAATCCAAAATCATAGATTAGTGGATTCTCAGTCGATTTGATTGAAATCAGTCAGATTTGAACCAGATTGACTCGATCTAACAAATCCTTGACTGAAGGAGGTGATATGGACAGATCCATAGTTGATCTTCAACATCCTTTATGGGGAATTGTGCCCTCTCTCTCTCCTCCACCTGTGTGGGCTCTCCTAGAAGCTCTATGGATTGATGTGTCAGCTCAATCAACCCCCCTATTGACAAGTAGGCTCAGTTCGGCTTCAGATCAACATTGATTGACTCTCCCTTAGCTACAGTGGTCTGTCCCCTTAGGATTTGTGCCCCCCGGGCTGGATCTCCTGTTTTTTGTATAAATAAAGCACAGGCTACCTCTTCCAAACTAGTTAGAGTTGGATTGAGGAGTTGCTGCCATTGTAATACTGCTATATTTTTATTGTGAATAAAAAAGCTTTGGAGGCTATACCGTGTAGTGCATGTGTTTTTGTGGATTCCCAGCGTCATGCTGCTAATGTGGTAATTGCAATTTCTTTCCAATTTCTGTGCTGCTTTTGTTTCCTAGCTTCAAGGATTTGGTTGAATCAAGTAAGGGTGTAAACTAGGAAAGTTAGATTGCTTTCTCTTGTTTATCCATATTATGTATGTTCAAGAATTTCAGTTATATGCTTAAATAAGATTATTTTTGCATGAGCTTTCATTTTTGTTGCTTTATACATCTATATCCAGATCTCACGAGGTGTTGTGCGGGCTTGTGTTATCTAGTTGCAGGTTCCCAATTGGAAAAAGGTGTGGATCAAGATTGATGCCATTCCTTGTCCAATAAGCTTAGGACTCTGTCCCTCAATGCTACACAAAAGGGTCTCCTTTCAGCTTGTTCCATTCAAGCAATGAGCCAACCTTCTCTCCTCTTCTTCTCCTTTCTTTAAAAAATCAATTTTCTTACCTGGTTACTGTGTTCGAAAGATTTGTTATCATTTGGATCTATTATATCAAAGTAAAATTTACATAGATCTGCTATTTCAAAGCTCATAGTCTAGATCTCAATTCTGAAAAGCATCATTAAGCATTCTAGATCTAGCATAAGGAAATCGTCCGTTTTGCATGGCAAGTTAAAGAAAATCAGTAGGTTGCATGCTCTAGATTTCCTTTTACATTTTAAAAAGATTAAATCCAGAAATCAATGCATATTTCATTGGCTGCACAAACAGCAAGCCAAGATCCCAAGGAAAGCTTTCTTTTCTTGGTTCCTTTTTCAGTTGTTTAGCCAGTTTTAACTTAATCTTTTTTGAGTTAAGGTAGGCTGATCCAAAGGTATTCTTAAAGTGATTTTGGGCATATGTTATTCTAACATGATTTCTGGTTTTTAGCAGGTGTAACAGAAAACAAAAGAAGTTGTTGTTCTAAAGTGGCCTTGGGAGCGTTCAAACCCCCCCAGGGGTCTCCCCTTTCACTAAAATTCAAAATTCTTGGAGAGTTGTAAGATCTTGGTTTCATCCCATATAAGGACCAAGAGGTTCCTGATATTTCAAGTTTTCTAATATTGTAACCAATAATAATAAAATAAAATCTTTTTTTAGTAGGCTCTTTCGAGCCCGCTCCCCATCCCCCCAGGGGTGATCTGCGTGCGTTTCACTTTTGTGCTTTTTTCCCTTTTTTTCTGCTCTAGTTTAGTACTGACATGCAGGACTATATACTTTGATATAATTTTGCATTATTCCATATTTTAATTTCAAAAGTAATCATACTACTTACTCCATGACTTCCCGATTGACCCGCAAGGGGAAAGAGATGCGTGGTAGGACTAATACGAAAACCGACATTGTGTATCTTTGATTCCTTTTTTCATCAATTGTTTCGTTAGCCATAATAAAATTAACCCCTTCTTGATTCCCCGATTGAGATTCACTTGGATCAAAAGAGGTTCCTAGAGGGTTTTCTTTTTAACAAGAACACCTATCTTGAAATTAACTAAAAATAATGAAGACTCCAGTGTGTATGCTCTGTACTTGGCTGTGTTTCATCCGATCAGTCAAGCTGCATCAAAATCACTTGAGTGACTAGAATAATTAGGATTCAATCTCCCCAAACTGACAAACCATCAAGCAAAAATCCAATGCCTCGATCAAACCATTACGGTGGTAAAATACCCAAAGGAAGCGGGAACTCCTGAAAAGTGACCTCGAGGTGCCGATATCTATTACACCTTTGGCTACATTATGAACAACAACCTCAGAGACTCCATTTAGCCCACATATTCCTTGCGGGTAGTCGTGACGATTTAGTTTTGGACATACTTCAAGTACCCCCTGGGTATATCTGGAGTCCCCTCGCCTAAGTTAAATTACTCATATTCACATTAATTTAAAATTAACCAAGATACAATTGCACAACATTTATTTTAGTACTTGCAAGAACTCTTAAAATATTTTCGACTCCATTTTTGCACTGGTCAACTGTTTATTTCCTTCAATCTATATGCGATTGTGTGTCATTTCGTGCTTACTTGTGATTATATTATTTGGTTATTTGTTGTTTACAATTGCTAAGTCAAAACTCTTAAAAAACATACTCTTTAATACCATCATCATACTAAATAATTTTTCCTTAGTAACTTAATAGGGTCTACCCCCCTTGGCTTTGTAAGGAGTTTAGCCTAAACGGAGGAGTCAAGAACAAGGTGATAGCCTTGACTCAAGACTTGCCCCCAAGGACACACCGAGTGGATTGAATATTTCTGCCACATGACCCAGGTGTGTGAGAGGCGGCAACACCCTGGAGACTTTAAGAACAACAAATGGGAATATAGGAATAAAAACAAAAAGAAGACCTTTTAATCCATGGATGATAGTTGCTCAGATGAGTATAGTAAAGATGAAGAAGCATGAGTTCTATTCATGGGAATATAGAGTGAAAACCCTGAAAACGAATCAGAAGGAGTGGTAGCCCTTGAAGAAGAACTAGTAAGTGCTCTTGAAGAATTAAGGTAGTATAAAAGTATGTACAAACAATTAAAAAGGCAAAGTGGCAGGGGTTGGAGAGAAAACAATGATACAAAAAGAATTATTGTTGACTTAAAAGATCAGCTTCAAGAAGCTAAAAAGGTTGAAAACTGTCTAGAACAACATCTCAAGAAAAGAGATCAAGAATTAGAGAAATATGAGGTTGATTTAGTCTTACTTAGAAACAATATTGATGAAGAATCCTTACAATCAAAATTTGTGAGTAGCTCAAAAACTCTAGATGACATCCTAAGTTGCCAAATATCATCCAATAATAAAATTGGATTGGGTTATGAGAAAGGAATGAAGTCAGAAAAATCCTTTCCCACAATACAAGATGGAAACAAAAAAAGTTATGCTGATGTACTCAAAGATCCAGTTGAAAAGGGAGATAGTAAAAAATCTGTTTCTTTTCAAAATGAAAGGAGGACAAATAAAATGCCAAGAAATCCTGTGACAAACAAAAACATGCAACTCTTTTTGGGTAATTTCTATGTCTGTAACAATTTTGGGCATAAATAATTTGAGTGTAGGATGAACCAAAAACATAATAATAAATCTCCCTACAAGGAAGACAATTCTAGTGATCCTCCAGAAGGAAGAAATCATAATTTATTTGCACATCTACAAAGGTATGACAAAGAATGTTACAAATGTGGTAACTTGGGGAATATATCTAAAAACTGTTAACTGTTGACTCCTATTTAAAAAGGAGCCACAACTAGAGACAAGGAGCAAAGAAAGGATTGGAAAAGAACATAATATGTGAAAGAAACAATTTTAAATATCTCTATGTGCCACAAAAAAGAAATATCCATGGCATGTGGACAATGGATGTTCAAAGAACATGACAAGAGAGCCAAGCAAGTTCATCAGCATAAAAGGAGATCAAAAGGGGAAAGTTACTTTTGGAGATAATCTATCGTCTAAAATAATTGGGAAAGGTAGAGTGGTTGTTAGAAATAAGGTTAAATAAAAAAATGTTTTGTTAATAGAAATATTAAAAAATAATCTCCTAAGTGTGAGTCAAACTTGTGATCAAGGGGACATTTGCATATTTGACTCCAAGAAGTGTGAAATCAGAAAGAAAAATTTAGAAAAACTTATTGGGACTACTGTGAGAACTCCAAGCAATGTATACATTCTAGAAAATGAAGAAAAATGTTACATGAGTCAAATTGATGAAAGTATGTTGTTGCTTAAAAGGACGGGGAACTTAAACTTTGACAATCTTGTAAAAATAAGTAAGAAGGCAGCCATAAGAAACTTACCAAATATCATAAAACCTCCTAACTATGTTTGTAGAAATTGTCTTCATGGGAAACAAACAAAAGCAATTTTCAAGATCAAAGAGCATACAACATCACAACCATTGGAAACAATTCACACTGACCTATGTGGTCCTACAAGGACTAAAAGCATGCAAGGTGAGCATTACTTCATGCTATTCATTGATCATCATACAAGGATGACATGGGTGGTATTTCTCAAGGAAAAATCAAAAGCCTTTATGAATTTTAAATCCTATAAAGCACTAGTTGAGAATGAATCAAATCTCAAAATTAAATGTTTAAGGCCAGACAATGGTGGAGAGTTTACTGCAAATAATTCAATGAGTTTTACAAAACTCATGGAATCAAAAGGAATTTTCCATCCCCCAAAACTCAGTAAAATGGATTATTTGAAAGAAAGAACATGACAGTTCAAGAAGTATCCAGAACCATGCTTAATGAAGCTAAATTTCCAGACAACTATTGGAGAGAAGCAATATACACAATGGTTTATATATAGAACAATGGACAACTCAGAGTAAATAATGATAAAACACCTTATGAGATATGGTTTGGTAGACTAGCACCAGTCAAGTACTTTAGAGTCTTTGGAAGTAAGTGCTACATAAAGAGAGATGATGATAATCTTGTGAAATTTGACTCCAGGACAGATGAAGGCATATTTGTTGGATATCCTTCCACCCAAAAGGCATACAGATGTTACAATCTAAGATCACACAATATCATAGAAAGCGCAAGAGTTATTGTTGATGACACTAAATCAAGAAAAAATAAAGTTCAAGAAAATGAGGATGATGAAGAGAAAGATGAATATTCTCAAAAGAAGGAGTTTTTTAAAGAAGAAGAGGAAGATCAAGATTCTCAAAAGAAGGAGGCTTTAGAAAAAAAGGAAGAAAGGGAAGATGAAGACTCTTCTCAATCTAATACAAAAACTCCATCTAGAAGAATTCAAAAGAATCATCCTGAAACTCTAATCATAGGTGACAAAGATGTAGGAGTTACTATAAGAAGAAGACTAATATTTCAATAAAAAGCATTAATATCATTAGTTGAGCCAAATGTTTTTGTAGAGGATAGAAAAAATAATGTTTGGATCAATGCCATCAATGATGACTAGGACCAAATAGAGAAAAACCAAACTTGGGAACCTGTCCCGAGATAAAATGGCATGAACGTTATTGGGACAAAAATGGATTTTCAAAAACAAGTTTAATGAGGATGGTCAAGTCATACGAAGCAAATCCAGACTAGTATGCAAGGAATATGCTCAAATAGAAGGTATTGAATTTGAAGAAACTTTTGCACCTATGGAAAGATTTGAATCCATTAGAATGTTTTTAGCATTTACATGCTATAAAAACTTCAAAGTATACTAAATGGATGTAAAATATGTGTTCCTTAATGGAGAACATGAAGAATAAGTCTATGTTGAACAAGATGAAGGTTTTCTATTATCATAAAATAGAGATTATGTTTGCAAACTAAAAAAGTCACTATATGGACTCAAACAAGTGCCAAGAGCATGGTTTTCAAGACTGGACAAGTACTTGAAGCAGCAAGGTTATAAAAGAGGGTCCACTGACAATAATATCTACATAAATTTTGAAAACAAAAACATTATCATTGTTTTTGTTTATGTAGATGATATCATATTTGGAAGTGATATACAGGTTTCAAGTGTAAAGTTTTCTTCAGAAATGAAAAAGGAATTTGAAATGTCAATGCTGGGAGAATTGACATTATTCCTTGGCTTAGAAGTCTCTCAAAAATAAAAATGGATCTTCATCTCTCAAACCAAATATATAAAATACATGCTGAAAATGTTTAAAATGGAAGACTCAAAACCAGTTAGTACTCATATGGTCACGGGTTGTAAATTAAGCAAGGATGATGAGTCTTTAGAAGTATATCATACCATGTATAGGTCAATGATTGGCAGTTTTCTATGCGTAACAACTACAAGACCATATATGATGCAATATGGGTCGCCATATTGTAATCAACCCCCAAAGAAACACATGTGGAAACAATAAAAATAATCCTTAGATATCTGAAAGGAACTATGTAGTATGGTTTATGGTATTCAAAAGGAAATGAATTCTCTCTGAAGGAATTTATTGATGCAGATTAGGAAGGAAGTATTGTTGATAGAAAGAGAACTAGTGGAGGAACATTTTACTTAGGAAATTGATTGGTATCATGGCTAAGAAAAAAGCAGTTCTCCATTTCACTTTCGATAATAGAAACCGAGTATATTGATGTTGCATCATATTATACTCTGTTGAAATATTATAACTTCAAAGGATATTCTAAATGTATTTTACTGATGTACCCCAAGGTAGATGATATTATTCCTCTGGTAGGATGTTACTATTGTAATTGGTCATCATAGAGTCATGAGGTAAATCCTTCATTGTAAGTTGGGTCAATAGTACCCCAACGAATATAATATAATACTATTTTGAGTCTTCCTAGGTGAAGTCGTCCCAGACAGTTTAGTGGGGCCGACTTGTTTAGGGTAAAAGTCAGTTGACATAAAGTGTATAAATAGAGGACTTGTGTTCTTCATTATAACACAGACCCACTCACTAGAGTAGCGCATAGGGGAGAGCGAGAGAGAGACAGATCAACAAGGAGGAGAATACATGTTTTATGGTTTAATCTTATACATCTCATACAGAGGAATTTTTGTTGGGTTTTATTCCCCTTGAAGGTTTCTCAAGATAAATACTGTGTCTATCTTGTGATTGTGTTTCTTTCAGTGATTCTGCATATGATACCGTTGTGAATTTGGATTAAATACTAATGATATATAGCTTAGTATATGAAATCTTAACATGGTGTTAGATCTATCCTGAATAGGACAACTTTTACAGGGTGAAACTCTCTCTCCTCTCCCTCCGAAAGAAAATAGGGTTTCTGTAAAGTTTGGAATTTGGAAGATCTTCTTGCATAGAAATTTGTGCCTCCCTAAAGCACATTTATTGAGCCCGGGATTGAATTTTTTGGGTGGTTGAATCTTCAAGAAATCCAAACCCTAGTTTAGACCTGAACCAGAAAACCAGAACCATAAATTATGCAGAAATTGGAACCTCCCAAGCAAGTTTTGAAGGGTGAATATTTGGGATCTCCATAGATCATTTCGACCAACCAACTTGCCTCACTTAAGCCCATCTCCTTGTAAGTTCAGTTTTTCATTTTGAGAAATTTCAATTTTTAGTGACCTCCTGGACATGATGGCCCCAAGCACTAAGCTAGAAGTATAGGATTGGTCTCATTATTAAAGAGAATGGTCTTTAGAAGTACATCAAGGATGAAGTTGTAGAACCAAAAGAAGATGAAGCTAAGGAAAAGCATGAACAAGACCTAATCAAGGAAATGAGGATCATTGCTGATTCTATCAAACATCACTTGATCCCTTAAGTGTCATCTAAGAAAACACCAAATCAAATGTATGATGCACTTTCCAGAATGTATGAGGAAAGGAACATCAACAGAAATATGAATTTGAGAGCTCAACTGAAGGGAACCGATATGAGTAAAGGATAATCAATTCAATATTACTTCACAAGGGTCTCCCAGTTCAGGGAACAACTAAGTTCTATTGGAGACACCCTTGATGAGGATGAACTAGTTATGATTGATCTCAATGGTCTCACTAGACCTTGGGATTCATTCATACAGACTCTGAGTTCCAGAAAATAAAGTATGAAGTTTGGCATAATATGGGAAGATTGCATTCAAGAAGAAGCTATAGTAGCTAATAGAGAAGCTCTACTTAGAGAATATGATCAGGTTCTAGCCATCCATACTAAAGGAAGAAAATAATCAAACTTCAAGAATGGTAGTCATAAACCTTCAAAGAAAAAGTTTCAAAAGAAAAGAGTAAACAATCAGAAGAAAGATTACTCAAAGTATCAATGCTATAACTGTCGTAATATAGGACACCTTGCCAGAGAGTGTCCATCACCAAAGAGGAACAACAACAAAAGAAATCATGCTCATCTAGCTGAATATGAGGATGAAGAAGAAAGAACTAGGAAGAGACTGACAAAAGAAGAAGATGTAGAAGAATATGTGCTATTCTATGCACTCTCTGGGTCTATAACACCTGTAGAAGATACATGGCTTATTGATAGTGGTGCTTCAAAGCACATCACAGGGAAGAAGAAAAATCTGTCAAGAATTGAAGAAAAGAGATCTCCTCAAAAAGTGTCATTAGGAGATGACTATCAATATCCCATCAAAGATATTGGTGAATCAAGCTAAAAGCTTGACTCTGGGACTTCCATGAAGATGAAGGAAATACTGTATGTACCAGGTTTGAAAAAGAACCTACTTTCAATATTAGCACTAGATAAGAAAGGATATAGAGTTCCTTTTATAGATGGACAAGTAATTATGTGGTCCAAAGGAGAGATACTTGAATATGTTGTGGTCATTGGTGAAGAAGAAGGAGGATTGTACAAAATCAAAGGACATCTAGAGACAACTCTTGTCCATGAGACTACTAGCTCAAGTGAACTATGACATAGGATGCTTGATCACATCAACTACAACTCACTACCCTATGTGAACAAGGTGGTAACAGGATTACCAGATATGAAGATTGATCATGAGGAAACTTGCAAAGGATGTCCAAGAGGAAAGAACATCAAGAATCCCTTTCCAAAAAGTGAAACAAAGGATAAAGGTACGTTGGAATTAATTCATCCCGATGTATGTGGTCCTATGCCCTCCATATCGTTAAGTGGATATGAATATTATGTCACATTTATTGATGACTATTCAAGAAATACATGGATATACTTCTTGAACAACAAGAGTGAAGTGTTCAGGAAATTCAAGGAATTCAAAGCCTTGATAGAGAACCATTCAAAAGAATAATCAAGACACTGAGATCAGATAATGGTGGAGAATATACTTCAAAATAATTTCAAGCATTCTGCAAGGAGGTTGGAATCAAGAGGGAACTAACCACTCCCTATAATCCTCAACATAATGGTGTTGTGGAAAGAAAGAAGAGAACTATTATGGAAGCCATGAAAACAATGATTCATGACCAAGGCCTACCCATGCACCTATGGGATGAAGCAGTAAGAACAATCGTATATGTGCAGAATATATTATCTCACAATGCTCTTGGATTAAATAATATTGAAGAGATGTATACAGGAAAGAAACCTGAAGTGAGCCATCTCATGATATTTGGTTGTCCAGTATATGTACATATTCCGAAAGAGAAGAAAACCAAGTTGGATCCTTTTGGAAAGAGGGGAATATTTGTTGAATACTATGAAGTCTCCAAATCCTTCAGGATACACATTTTAGGATTCCATCATATCGAGATTAATAGGGATGTAACTATTAAATTAAGCACATAGATCTATGGACAAACACACAACTCACAAGATATATCACACAATTTATTCAACAATTGAAGAATGAAACAGTGCTAAAATGGCTTGCAACTGTGAATGATTTCATTAATAAAAAAGTAATTAGATGATAAATTACAATGTAATACAATGGATAAATAGCCACATGCAATTTGAATCCACATGAGGAAATTTGAATTGATTAGGTTCTACTTGACTATAGGTAACTAAGACCTTGTCTAAATCATTATTGGAGGACTCAATAGTTAATTGACCTTGTCTGAACCATTATCGGAGTTCATTGGAGTTCTAAAACAAAACTCAAGTGTCTAATTCAGTGTTAACTAAGGCTAACTGACTATGGTAGGTGAGGAATGCACCTCTCCTACATGCAGCCATGCAAACATAGCGCTAACTGAATGTAGAGGACTAGATCTGAATGTAACTGACTCCTAACTTAGCTTGACTAGTCACCAACTCAACTCAATTGACCTTGGTTGGTATCGACACTCCCAGTGGCTCATAAATTGTAGGGAATGATCTAGGAGGCTCCTAAACTGATGCATGCAAGTGAAATCAGTGGTAGTAGGCCTCAATTTGTGTTCCCCACACTTTCGTAACTGAAATATGTGCCCCAATTAGGCCATGTGGACCCAATGGTGCTAGTGACTAAAAATAGACTCGATGGACTCCCGATTTAGACATATGACCAAATTAGACAAGGGAGGATTAATAATCCTAACACCCCCGCTGAGTTCTAACTTGGAAAATTTGTGGGCCTTGGTAAATAAGACCACAGGTCACCCATTACATCAAGTAAAGTAAAGTAACTGCTCAATACAAGGAGCTGGGGGAAAAACCACACGGGAAAAAGGCCCCCCCTCTATCTAAGCAGATAGAATCTGGATTCAAGTTTGAAAAACTTGGAAATATGTTGCTGCAACGTTCATCTCTCTGATGCAGTGAAGCAGTATGAACAGTGTTCTATGCATAGGTATTCTGGGGCCTGGCATGTAGACTTCTCCTTATTGTCCCAAAATGGTGTTGGAAGGAAGGAGGAATGTAACCTTTGCCTCTTTCTAGCTGAAGAGGTGTATGATCCACTCTATTCTTCTGAAGGAAGTGTGACTGATCAAACCTTGCCATGTGACATCTTACAGGCAATTTTTTGCATCTCTCTGAGGGAGGTAAGATTGCATGGAATAACACAAGATTCTCTGTCTTCTGAGTGTCAGATGGATTTCCAGTCATCTTCCTCACTTCCTGTTTGGAAGTAGGGACTAAATCTAATTCTGAGCCTGAATGAATCTTAATCTCATGAACTGATACAAACTGCAAGAGAAAGAGATGGAATGTTTTTACCTTCCCTTTGAGAGTGCACTGGTTCTGAAAAAGGCATGAAGTGTGAGAAATCATATTCCTTGGAGGCATGATTTGCAACGCCCTTCACTATGATGTTCCTAGTAGAGATATCTGTGATCTCCACTAAGTCAGGACCAAAGATCACTCACTTTGGAGAGCCAGTATGAGTCATCTGGTATACATATAACATGTTTGAAGCTAGGGAGGGAACGTAGAGCATATCTTTGAACCTTCCATGTTCAAGCTTGATAGAGCCCTTCCCTTTGGTTTAAAGTTTACTGTTATTGCCCAGCTAAATACTAGGGCCATCAAAAGACTGTAAAGAAGAGAATGATTCTATGGATGCAACCATGATTGGAAGCTCCAAAATCAATGAGGAAGACATGTCCTGTTGAGCAGCTGGCCTTCAGTGCATGGCCTCTTTCGAAGCAATCTTTAGTGTCTTCAGTGTCTTCTGTTTCTTCTCTCTAGTCACCCTTCCTTATGCTAGCAGGTGCAGTAATGTTACGTTTCTTTAGAAGAAGAGTCGTTTCATCAATTTGTCTTCTCATGCAGGAGATATATGGATGAAAGCCCCTTCCATAGTAGGAACAAATGATATTCCCTTTTCCATTCTTCTTGCTTCTGTTTTAACCTGAAGGCTCATTTGAATGTTGTTTCTTCACAGGAGACTCATATCTTTGCTTCCCTTTATCATTCACTACCTTAGGTCCTCCTGCAACCAGTGCTTGATCTCTGGAATATCGAATGATCCCCATTTGGATCAAATTTCCATGCTCATGAGAGAGGGATTCAATGAAAGCATCAAGAGTGGGAATCTTCCAATTTGGAGTGGTGAGATTCACTGTTTGAAAAGTTGATACAAATACTGAGTAGTCTACACTGAGTTTTGAGAGAATGGTAAGGATGAGTTGATTATCCTCCTTCTCAACCTTGCATAGCTTCAACTGGAATTTCAGGTTCTTGAATTTTGTGTACAATTCATTTAGTGTTCCAAAGTTGGATGGATGAAGAGAGATGAGCTCATTCTCTAGTTGATGGACCCTCATCTCATCAAATAAGGAGGAAAGTGTGTCCCAAATATCCTTGGGAGTCTTCAATCCCTTTATGTGGAATAGAAGATCTTGAGATATTGAGAGAGACAAGCATCCATAGGATTCATCAAGCCTATTCCAATAATTTTCTTTGTCATGATTAAGAATTGGCTCTGCCTCTAACTCCATTGTGAGTCTGTAGAGCTTCTTGGTGCAAAGTAGTGACTCCATGTCCTCCTTCCACTGGTGGTAGTTGAAGGAAGTGAGCTGCTCCATTAGATGGGCCATTTTGAATGCAATGAAGAAGATTTAGTTGCTATAGTAAATGCAGTGAGGAGAATGAGTTGCTTGTAGTGAATGCAGTGAGAAGAACCGATAACCTGTAAATCACACAATCAAATAGAAAAAATAAGGTCGACTACGTGCACATTTCATGTTTTCATCACACCTAGCATAATTGATCAAGCAAGCTTGATTAGCAATTCCTTAACTTGGGGTATTAAGTGGTAAACCTTCTGCTTCTGGTGCAGAGTAGGAATGGAGCAAATTGTTCAAAAAAATGATCCAGCTGGACATCTGAGGAGGAGAAGTGCCTTGTCCACCGAGGATCTGATACCATATTAAATTGAGCACATAGATCTGTGGACAAACACACAACTCACAATATAGATCACACAATTTACTCAGCAATTGAAGAATGAAACAGTGCAAAAATGGCTTGCAACTGTGAATGCTTTCATTAATCAAAATTAATTAAATGATAAATTACAATGTATTACAATGGATAAATAACCACATGCAATTCGAATCCACATGAGGAAATTCGAATAGATTAGACTCTACTGGACTGTAGGTAACTAAGAACTTGTCTAAATCATTATCGGAGGACTCAATAGTTAACTGACCTTGTCTAAATCATTATCGAAGTTCATTGGAGTTCTAAAACACAACTCAAGTGTCTAATTCAGTGTTAACTGAGGCTAACTGACTGTGGTAGGTGAGGAATGCACCTCTCCTACATGCAACCATGCAAACCTAGCACTAATTGAATGTAGAGGACTAGAACTAAATGTAATTGACTCCTAACTTAGCTTAACTAGTCACCAACTCAACTCAACTGACCTTGGTTCGTATCAACACTCCCAGTGGCTCCTAAATTGTAGGGATTGATCTAGGAGGCTTCTAAATTAATGCATGCAAGTGAAATCAATGGCACTAGGCCTTAATTAGTGTTCCTTACACTTTAGTAACTGAAATATGTGCCGCAATTAGGCCAAGTGGACCCAATGGTGCTAGTGACTAAAACTAGACTGGATGGACTCCCGATTTAGACATGACTCCTGATTTAGACATATGACCAAATTGGACAAGGGAGGATTAATAATCCTAACAGTAACATTTGATGAAGATACATCTCTTAATAAATCCAGAAGGTGTTAGCTTGAAGAAGTACATGAAGATGATGTACCTCCTAGAATGATAGAAGTTGAACCCTCTCCTGAAATAGTAGCATATGAAGATCATGATATGATAGAACCTCAGGAACCCCCTACTATGGATATGTCTCAAAAGAGAAAACCTACTTGGGTAAGAGAAATACTACTAGAAGCAAAGAGACATGGAGCTCCAGAAGGCTCCATATGAATAAGCAAAAGATCAAAGCCATACTCTAGTTATGTAGCTTTGATGTGCGACCTTGTAGTTCAAGAACCTACTAACTATGAGGAAACTGCATGGAAGAAAGAGTGGGTGGAAGAAATGACGGAAGAATACCAGTCGATAATGATGAATGATGTTTGGGAAATAGTACCCAAACCAGAAAACAAGAGTGTGGTATCTTCGAATTGGATCTACAAGATAAAACATGTTGATGATGGAAGTATTGAAAAGTACAAGGCAATTTTTGTGGCTAGAGGATTCTCTCAGAAAGAGGGGATTAATTTTGAAGAGACATTTGATCCAGTAGCAAGGTACACTTCCATTAGAACCATCATGGGAGTTACTTCCATAATGAAGTGGGATCTACACCAAATAGATGTAAATAAAACCTTCCCAAATGATATGATTGAGGAAGAGGTTTACATTGAACAACCACAAGGATTTGAAGTTGAAGACAGAGTGACTCATGTATTTAAGTTGAAAAAGGCTCTGTATGGACTGAAGCAAGATCCTAGAGCTTGGTATGGTAGAATAGATATCTTCTTTACAACCTTGGGATTTACCAAGGGTGAAGTTGATCCTAACATTTACATGAAGGTTATGGATGATGAACTTGCCATACTATTAATGCATGTAGATGATCTATTTCTGACTGGAAATGGGAAATAGATCACAAAGAGAAAGAAGAAGCTAGCTGAAGAATTTGAGATGAAAGATATTGGATTGATGCATTATTTCCTCAGGAGGGACGTGTGGCAGACCCCAGAAGGAATATTTTTGAACCAGGGAAAGTATGTAGTAGAAATCTTGAAAAGATTTGATATGTTGGATTGTAAATCCATGGCTACACCCATGGGCACCATCCTGAAGTTGTTATCTGTTGAGTCATCAGAGTTAGTAGACATGACTTAGTATAGACAGATTATTGGGTCATTGATGTAACTGACAAATACAAGGCCAGATATATGATTTGTTGTGAACGCCTTAAGTCAGTATCTAGTTAAAACTAGATGGGTTCACTTGATAGCTTCAAAGCATGTGATGAGGTAAATAAAAAGTATGATAGATATTGGACTTTACTATGGTAGAGATCATGACTACAGATTGTATGGATATATGGATTCAGATTGGGTAGGAAGTGTCACAGATAAGAAGAGCACCTCGGGTGGACATTATTGTCTGGGATATGCCATGATCTCATGGCTTAGTAGGATACAATCCAGTGTTACTCTCAGAACACTGATCTCAGGACTATTTGACATGGAGTTGGATACCACAGTGATTCTTTATGACAACCAGAGTTGCATAAAGATGACAGAGAATCCTATGTTCCATGATAAATCAAAGCACATAGAAATATGATACTTCTATATAAGGGATATGGTACAAAATGGAGCTATAAATATCCAGTATGTGAGTACCGATGAGAAACTTGTTGATGTACTGACCAAGCCTCTATCTCGAGTAAAGTTTGAATATTTTTGTGACAAGCTTGGTGTAGTTCAAAAAAAATTTCCTTGCAGGGAGGAACAATGATGATACTACAAAATTTCCTTGCAAGAAAGAATGATGAAGATATGGACCCTCTTCAGAAAGGAGGAACAAGTTGAAGATATGGACTCTCCTCAGAAAGGAAGAACAAGTCAAAGATGTGAACCCTCCTCAGATAAAGGGGGAGCAGCTTGATGATATGGATCCTCCTGAAAAATGGGTAATGATGATAAGAATATCATTGATGAAGGATGATAGTGAAGCTCTAGTATGAAAGAGCCCAAGTACACCTGGTGAGGCTGATAAGGGTCGACATTCAGTTGTAGATGATAGTATCCTCTCTTGAGGATGGCTTTGAAGCAAATAACACTCTGTTCCTGAGAATGGTCCTTACTAGCTAAGGATGGCCCTGTAGATGTTACTCTTGCATGAAGAGTACCCACATTCATTTGTGGATACCATAGTATAAAATTTTCTTATGAATGATTCTAGATTTCACGTCGAGGATGTCCTATGATGAGTCCTTATAGATGACATGGTCAACATTTAGGTGCAGTCGAGATCTACTTTGCAGATGTTACTCTCGCATGGAGAGTATACCTACATTTATATGTAGATGCCATAGAATAACACTCACTTGGGAGTGGTCCCTGATTTAATGCTAAGGATGCTCTCTGATGAGTCCTCATAGACGTTGTAGTATAACACTTGCATGGACTGTTCCTAGCTCTAATAGGCTGAGGATGTCCTACGATGTGGGCCTGCATTTAGGTGTGGTCGAGATATCCTTTGCAGAAAATAATCTTGTATGGAGAGTATGCCTACATGTACATGTAGATATCATAGTATAACACTCACTTAGGAGTGGTCCTAGATTTGAATATGAGGATGCTCTACGATGAGTCCTTACGGGAGACAGGGCCTGCATCTAGGTGTGGTCGATATCTACATTTAGTTGTAGATGATTCAGCTGGTCGATACTATGGAACCTCCTTGTTAAGGGGGAGTAGGTTGATCAAGGATTGTATCATCCTTGGAAATATGTCCTAAAGTGATAGGGATTTATCATCTTGCAAATATATCATGTGTATTGCAAGTAGCGTGGCAGCGAAGGATCGAAAAGATCGAAGTGTGGATACAAAGGATCAAGAAGATCGAAGTGTTTTCACAAAGGATCGAAAGGATCAAAGTGTTGTTGCTACGAAGTATCAAGAAGATCAAAGTGCTATTGCAAAGTATTGAAAGGATCGAAGTGCTGCTACTATTAAGGATCACAAAGACCAAAGTGTTGCTGCAAAGGATCAAGAAGATCAAAGTGCTACTGTAAAGGATAGAGAAGATCGAAGTGTTGCTGCAAAGGATTGAGAAGACCAAAGTGCTGCTACAAAGGATCGAGAAGATCAAAGTGATGCTATGAAGGATCAAAAGATTGAAGTGTTATTGTAAAAGGATCAAGTGATCATGTGCTGCAGAAGATGAAGACATGGAAGAGTAACTATTCCAGTTATTAACGAATGTTGAAAAATTCCTATGATGTATAGGTGTATTACCTTGATACTGCTAAAGATACCGTCTCTTTTTACTCCTATAGTTGATGGTGATGTTGTCAGTAGAATACCCTTTTTGTTAAGGGGGGGTGTTGAAATATTATAACTTCAAAGGATATTATAAATGTAATTTACTGATGTACCCCAAGGGAGATGATACTATTCCTCTGTTGGGATGTTATTATTGTAATTGGTCATCATAGAGTCATGAGGTAAATCCTACATTGTAAGTCGGGTAAACAGTACCCCAATGAATATAATATAATAATGTTTTGAGTCTTCCTATGTGAAGTCGTCCCAGGGATTTTAGTGGGGCCAACTTGTTTATGGTAAAATTCAGTTGACATAAATTGTATAAATAGAGGAGTTGTGTTCCTCATTATAACACAGAGTCACTCATTAGAGTAGCGCATAGGAGAGAGAGAGAGAGAGAGAGAGAGAGAGAGAGAGAGAGAGAGAGAGAGATCAACAAGGAGGAGAATACCTATTTTGGGATTTTATCTTATACATCTTATACATAGGAAGTTTTGTTGGGTTTTCTTCCCACTGAGGGTTTCCCATGATAAACACTGTTTCTATCTTTTGATTTTGTTTCTTTTAGTGATTCTGCATATGCTAATGTTGTAAATTTGGATTCAACACTAATGATATCTAGCTTAGCATATGAAATCTTAACATACTCAAGTCATATGGATGAAACAAACATTAGAATATCTATTTGTGAAATATGAGGAAAAAATCATGATACACTGTGACAACACAGGTGCCATAAACATATCCAAAAATCCAGTTATGCACTCCAAGACCAAGAACATTCTAATAAAATATCATTTTTTAAGAGAACAAGTGTCATACAAATTGGAGTATGTTGATACAAAGGAACAAATTGTAGACATCTTTACTAAACCACTGACTTGAGGGTCCTTCACTTATCTTAGACAGAAGCTAGGGGTTAGCCCTCTTCCTTAGGATAAAACTAGAAACTGTACCCTGTCACAAAAGGTGGATACAATCGACAGTGGGATAAATGATGAAAGGGGGAGTTTTCAGATCGTCTGTCATTAATTTCAAAGGGGGAGGAAATTGGAGAGTTGTTGTCATCCATGACAAAGGGGGAGAATGTTGGGTATGATTGTCATCAATGTCAAAGAAGTTCATTAATAACAAAGGAAAAGGATAGCAAGTTGGTCATCACCATATTTAGTCGAAGTCGACAGCTTGTCGACCATTTTCAATCGAAGCCGACTGGTTTTCGACCATTATCAGTCAAATTCAACCACTTGTCGACCATTGTCAGTTGAAGATGATCACTTATCAACCATTGTCAGTCGAAGTCGACCGCTTGTTGATTGTTGACCATTGTTAGTTGAGTCGTAATCTGAATTATCAGAACCAAAGTCACAGATAGGTCGGAGTCGGAGTTAGCAAGTCAGAGTCAACAGAGTCTAGTTCAACATTGAATCAACAAGTCATAATCATAGTTCATCATCATAATCAGCAAGTCGAAATCGACAGTGTCTATTTCGACATCAGAATCGATAAGTCAAAATCGACGAAGTTCAATTTGACATGGGAATTGACAAAGTCAAATTCGAAACAATGGAATAAAAAATGTTGGAATACGCAGTGCATTCATGAGGTTGATTTTCGACATCAAAATCAATCAAGTGGACTCAGAATTAAAAATATTGAAATATTGCAAATCAAAGAATAAAATAAGTCGGAAGGTAACATGTCTGATTCGATATTATGAAGACAAATATTTCATAATCATATGGTTAAAGTCGCAGGATTAATAGAGAATGTAATTCTAAATTAGTTTAGTTTTTTAAGGGACATAATGAAGAGTTGTGACTATTAGGTAAAGAGGAACGATTGAAGGTATATAAAAAAATATCTAGTCATTCAGATAAGGTGTCTCTATATACACAAATTGCAAATCATAAAGTGTATAGAAAACAAATAACGTATTTAATTATCTAAGGGTGGTTGGGAGGCGTAAGGGAAGATCTAAAGCCTGTAAGAAGTTGTAGCTTACTTCCAGTTGTTGTGGGTAAAAAGGGTGTTGGCGCACCCTTCAATTGTAGCTGAAAATCTTGGGTGTTGTAGCATCCAACAAGTTGGTGCTTGTCAAATACTTGTAAATATAATTTTGTAGTAATAGAAAGTGTTTGTGGTTTTCCTAGTTGGGTTTCCACGATAAAATTCCTTGTTCTATTTCTATTGTTGTTTTTTTCTCATTAATGTGGTGAAAATTACAGATATCTAAATACTGATTCACCCCCCTTTTCCAACAATATTGGTACGATTAAATACATCTTGATTAATATTTAAATAAACTTAAGTTAAAAGGGTGGTTAAAGAAACTACTAACAATTTGTTTTTGTTTTTTCATATTGGTATGAATAATGGATATAAAATATATTTTAGCAGCCATCTATCTTCACAAAACTAAGTGGTTTATTGTGCCTATTAACATTCACCAGAACATAACTGAACCGTTCAACATTTGACAAACTCTAATTGATTTATTGTTCCATGTAATGCCATCAAGCTATAATATAAATTTGGATGTCTCCTCTAAAATTGAAAACTGAAAAGTCCAAGATGATGAATCATGGATCAGAAACATATTTTCATTACATATATGTGTGTATGATCAAATCATAATCCATAAATCAAACCATTCACACTTCAACTTTTTATGTATAAGAGCGCAAAAATAAAGTTAGATCCAATCCTTAAACTTCCAATTGTAACTCAGTGAACTCTGTGGGCATATTACTGGAAATAATACACTAAGAGATTTATGTTAGAGACAATAAGGCTCAAATTCCTTCCTTACACCTTCCAAACATTGCATACTACCGTTTTCTTCGAGTTCAAGCAAACAGACATACATTTACAGGAAAATAAAGCCACCAAGAGAACTTAGATTTTTGGGTATTTTGCTTGAACTTGACTTTTGTGGTTATTCAGGTGTTGGTGGAAATGTAGCTTTTGAATTCTATTCTGGCGGTGATGCAGAGCTCTATCTTCTAATTCCAAGAACTCTACATCTCTTTGGAAAACAAAATAGTTGCATGGATTAAGAGCTAAAGGAGAATTTTATCTCTGTCTCTACAATTGAGTGAAGAATGGATATTTTATTTAAAGAAAGTAATTCTTTTTAATAGTAATACAACTGACATAGTAAAAAAGAACCACAATATAGTAACCAATTACAATTGAGTGAATAACAGATATTAACAAAACAATAATACAACTTTGGCAGATTCAGCAAGAGCCACAATATAGTAACTAATTACAATTGAGTGAAGAATAGGTATTTTCTTTAAAGAAAAGTAATTCTTCTCAACAAAACAGTAATACAACTTTTCCAGAGTCAGTAAAAGCCACAATACAGTAACCAATTGTTTCCTTCTTTTTTTTTAATCCCCCGCAAACATTTCTACCTTATAGTCCAATAGTCATTGTAATGCTTAGAAAAGATGAGAATTGCACATGTTTCACACCAAAACCTGCTAATCTACCAATTTTATATCATGTAACTACAAGTATAGCCATAGAGAGATCATGTTTTCTATAATATTAATAATTTAAACTCCATAAAATATTTTTAATAATGTCTTTTTTGTCTGTAAGCAGAGAAATATTATATTACTGTATGATACAAAAATAGTATACAATCGGTCCCAACCAGCTGAAAGAGCCATGCTGGATCATGCACTTCTTCAGATAAGTTAGTTTATCATTGCCCCTAATCGTACCCCCCCTTATCTCTCTTAGGTTCTTGTCATCAAGACCCTTTCCCACACTAATTACATTCATAACAAAGCGATTGCATATACAAAAAGCCTAATGCTATGCACCCTAGTATCTACCCATAGACAGATAGCTGGTGATGTCTTCACTGTTGATTACCCCACCCCAATAAAAAATATTACAATCGTATATTGTCAAAACAAAATTCGTTATATGCATTAGATATCCAGATAACTACGACTGATTATAGAATGCATAAAATAAAGCAGGCAAAAGTCCAAAATTGCTACCTAGCCCTAGGCCTTACTACTACGGAGGATCAATGGGAGAGGATGGCGGTGCGGAGGGATGCTCCCCCAGGATTCCCAACATCTCTCCTGCAATTGAGTCCATCATTCTGAAGCCTGCAAAAGACTCCTTCTTCCCTTGTCTGATCATTGAAATAGCTTCTAGAATTCCATGTGTCAGTTACAGATTTTCCTGAATATCCCAAGCTAATAGGATATGCACTGTCCAAAAAGGACTTGCAGCTAAAGGTCGCCCTTTATGGGTCTCATATTCTCAAATGAGTTCCACTTCCTTCACATCTATAATGGCTTCCACCCGTGTTGAGGTTTTAGCCATATATTGAGCTCCCCAATTAAATGACATGGGATTTGGGCCTTCTTCCACCAACGGATTATTGCCTAAGGAACCGACTTGGGGTAAATTACCCCCTGCCACTCTTCCCCTCTGCCCTTGGCTGTGCCTCCCCCTCCATTGATGATCCATTCTATCACAGAGATTATAAAAATAGGGACCTTGCACACAAAAATGATCCAAGCTAAGATCAACCCTGGTGATACTCTCACCATCCCGATGAGAATATATAGCCATTCCCTTTACCTTGATGATGTAACCATACCTCATCTGCATTGTTAGATGTTTCCTTTTTTCTCTTGGTGAAACATCTGCCTGACAATTCCACATCCTTTTGATCTTGGTCAGATCCTTCTCTTTGTGCGATACATTGGCCATCTTATCCTCCATTAAAGGCCGCCTGGTGTGGGACTTACTACTATTGATAGGCCGAGTATAGAGAATCGAAATCTCCCCACCAATGAGCCTAAAAGATATGTACCCTTGTACCTCACTGTACTTCACAGGCATAAAATAAGGCAATTTTATAATTGAGGGCCCGCCTTCAGATTGGCCTCCTCGCAGCGGGTGCACATGCAACCAACCCCCTTCATATCTTTTACTTGCATCCCACCTGTCCTTGCCTTAGCCCAATTTTGCATGAAATAAATGCCAAGTGGTGAAGGTGTCTCGTCATCCTCCTTTGAACCTAACACAGAGGTGGAGAGGGGCGCTCCTCCATGCTGGATCACATGGTTTTCCAAAGGATACTCAGAGAGGAAGGGGTGACACGTGTGAGGGATGAAGAAACAAGCAGTACTGAAGGAGATGGAGAGTGAGAACATATGTCCTACCTCAGGGAATGAGTAGAGGGAAGATCTTGAGGCTGGCCAACATCATTCCATTCGACATTGATCTCCTCCAATGTTTCACATTTTTCCCAGAGTGGACCATCCCTTTTGTCGATGAATTCCTTTGCATGGAAGGAACTCTCCTTGTCAACCCCTTGATTTGCTAGGGCATATACCACCTTGTTCCCTATTTTACATGTGATAAAAAAGTGCAAGAGTGTCCCTCAACCATCTTCTAAGCACTATTAACCTGCACTCCCACCTACAGTTCCTAGAAACCTTACTTATGGACGCTCCATTCATAATCCTTCTTGCTATGTTGATGACCACCTCTAAATCCCCTTCTGCTATCAGTGGGATTCGCTGGTTCTGTATCTCCCACATGACCCCATTTATGAGTCCTTCAAGCTCCACTATATTATTAGTGCATGTGCCTTTGCTTCCCCAGTGGATACTAAGAATTCTTCCCTATGAATCCCTAATCACTCCATCAAAATTAGCAGGACCCGGGTTCCCTTTTGTAGCCCCGTCGAAGTTTAGCTTGAAGGTGCCCATCAAAGGTTTTTTCCAAGACTCAGTGCTTCTTGTCTGCTTGATCAAATTGTTGGGCCACGAATTTTTCAGAGGTAACTTCCTTATTCCCCATCCTTGAAAGATTTGATTTTTCGATGCTTCTTCCTCAAATCCTCCTGTGTCCAAGAGGTGAGCATTAAAGTTTATATTAGAGGAAATTTGGGGTCTAAAATGTGCCTTATAAAAAACTGTGCCATGGATGAGCTGGATTGAGTCGAATGTTTAAGCCAATAAAATTTCAATATCTTTGGTCAACCATTATGGTAAAGTTGGACACATAATGCTTATGTGTCATATTTTTATTTGACAATAGCTAACTCCATATCAACCACACCTTGGTTAAGTTCTTGAAAAGACCACCTTGAAATAAGATAAATAAACTTTAAGTAATAAATATAGAATATTTTATTTGATCACTACTTCCAACTCCTGTAAAACATAAGCTCCGCATTAATTAAAATTGTAGTGGAAGCATTTTGAAATACTAAAAACATCTATTAATCAATTTTTTAAAAAGAAAACTAAATAATATTTAATTTTAAATAGACTTATCTTGAAATACTAAATAAAAGATATTTAGTATTTTTAATATTATTAAATAATATTTAAAAAATAAATATATTTAATTATTACATCCAAAAATAAATAAAACATTTAAATATTAACAAAATAAAAAATAAAAACTATTTTTAATGTTACTAAAATTATAATAAAATTTGATTTTACTTTTTTTCTCTCTTACCTACCTACCCATTAAACCACAATTTTTTTATATTAATATAAAAAATAACATGAATATACATAGTTTATTGTTTATTTTATTTTATGTGATGTAATATTTTTTATATGAATTAATATAAAATTATTTAAAAAAATAATAGTGATTTTTTATTTTTTTAATACTATTATAATTATATTTTTCATTATAAATGAATATATTTGAGTTTTACATTTATTAAATGTATAAAAAGTAGTGGTCTATTCTTTCAAAAAAAATAATAATATAAAATTCAAAAGTTTCCTATCATTTATTATGTGTGCATAAGAATCTAAATATTTCATTAATATTTTTGACGAATATCTTTAAACTCTACATTAACTCAATATAGTTGTCAACTACCATTAATGAGGCGATTTAGGTTGACTTTCATTATATTTCCATTAGATTTAATCTGACATGGCATATTTGTACTGTGATGTGGCTTTTTTTATTATTTTCCTTAGGAGGCCCATTTTAGACCCCAAATTTCCTCTAATGACCTTGTTCCCTATTTTACATGTGAGAAAAAAAGTGCAGGAGTGTCCCTCAGCCATCTTCTAAGCACTATTAACCTGCACTCCCACCTGCAGTTTCTAGAAACCTGACTTATGGATGCTCCGTTCATAATCCTTCTCGCTATGTTGATGACCACCTCTGAATCCCCTTCTGCTATCAATGGGATTCGCTGGTTCTGTATCTCCCACATGACCCCATTTATGAGTCCTTCAAGCTCCACTATATTATTAGTGCATGTGCCTTTGCTTTCCCAGTGGATACTAAGAATTCTTCCCTATGAATCCCTAATCGCTCCATCAAAATTAGCAGGATCCGGGTTCCCTTTTGTAGCCCCGTCGAAGTTTAGCTTGAAGGTGCCCATCGAAGGTTTTTTTTAGGACTCTGTGCTTCTTGTCTGCTTGATCAAATTGTTGGGCCATGAATTTTTCAGAGGTAACTTCTTTATTCCCCATCCTTGAAGGATTTGATTTTCTGATGCTTCTTCCTCAAATCCTCCTGTGTCCAAGAGGTGAGCATTAAAGTTTATTTTAAATGAGCTTCTAAAATTTCCCATATTTATTCAACTCGACACTTTTTGTTTTCAAAAAATTTTAAGCTGCGGGTTTTCTAAATTTCCCAAACCACGAAGCCCAAAAATAGATCCCATATTTTGTTAACTATTTTGTTTTTGGATATATTCTTTGGACACTCCGCTATAGTTAAGGTAGGTCTTCCAATGTGTCTGCGGTTTGTTTTAAACAACCGTGTTCCTCTTTCCCATATAGCGGAAGATATTGGGAATTCATCCAACAAATGATTTATAGTTTCAATGTTGTTTTCACATAGACTACACCTTGAAGGTCCCGAAAACCCCCAGACTTGTATGTTATCACATGTGAGAATTCAGTGTTTGAGAATGAGCCAGCAGAATGTTGCAATCTTGGGCCACCATTTCCCTCCCCAAATTTTCCTCCATTTGGATTTCTTTTCCAGCCTCTGAGTTTCATTCAACACCCCTATGGCATATTTTATGTTGAACTTTCCAAGATTGGAATATCCCGATCATATTTTATCCAGGCCCTTGTGCCAGGGGATATTCCTGGAATAGAGGTCCATGTAGAAATATTCAATGTCCTTTGTAGGTGCTAGTGTTTGCCACCAGTTTTCTTTTTCCAGGTCCTGAATAATTTGTCAGAGGACCCAGAGTTTGGAAATTCCTTCACTCTATTTACCTGGCTGTGCTGAAGATGGGCTATAAGAGTTGGAACATCGTCCTGAATTTCGATACATTGTTCTTGGTTCCAAGCCTCGCTGGAACTGAGCTAAGCTGCCATCTCTTACCTCCTAGAAACTATGTATTTGGATGAGGTTTTGATTTTCCTGGGACGATTTCTAGATGCTGGAACACAGGAAGTCCTCCCCAAATATTATCAGTGATTGTTTCGGCCAATGGTGTGCATACTTGGCATGTCATAGCTTCACCCAGGGTTCTTCCTCGTGAGTTATCCATTTCCACCATTTATTAGCTCCCATTTCTTTATTGGTATCTAAAGGGTCTCGAAGACCTAACCCTTCCACATCTGTGGGTTTGCATACAGTTTTCCAGTCCACCAACGGCCATTTCCTTTGGATGTCATCTTCTCCCCACAAAAATTTCCTTAGTATATTCCTGATCTGCTTAATCACATATTTTGGAGTTGCCATAACTGAGAAAAGATAAAGAAACATTGCTTGTAGGACAAACTTAACCAGAGTAAGTCTGCTTGGGAAGTTAAGGGCTCTATACATCCATTGACTGAGTTTCTACTTAAGTTTCTCTAGAAGGTCCTTCCAAGAGACCTGTCTAATGGTTGATTCTGCAAGTGGAGCTCCTAAATATTTGGAAGGGAGCTCACCCTCAAAGAATCCTAGAATCCTTAAAATATTACTTTTCATGACGTTATTGATTTCAAGTATGTTGGCTTCCAGGAAGGCGTCCAACCCATATTTGATGCCTCAAGCCTCCTGAACTGTGGATGGACCCATAAGCATCGTATCATCTACAAATTGTTGATGAGTTTGATGTTCCATCTCTTCAATAATGGATAGCCCTTTGATCTTATTCTCCAAGCAAAGGTTCTTGAGCATTTTTCCTAGACCTTCAGTTGCTACAATGAACAAAAAAGGGGACAAAGGGTCACCCTGTCTGATTCCTTAGGAGATCTGGAAGGGGGTGGAGGGGGTACCGTTAACTAAAATGGAAAATAAGGCCAAATATACCAGATTCATGACCCACCCAATCCATTGATCAGATAATCCGAAAGCCTTAAGCATCCCTGCTAAGAATTGTGAGTTTAGTTTATCATAAGCTTTAGATAAATCTAATTTCAAAAGCATACCTGGGATTTTCCTGATTTTAATCGAGTGGATGGTTTCATGGATCAAGATGATGCCATCCAAAATTTTTCTACTTCAACGACCCTGCTTGCTCAGGAGATATTATTAGAGGAAGCAGAGGACGTAGCCTATTGGCTATAATCTTGGAGATGATTTTGTATATGACATTACATAAGGCGATCGATCTGAGCTTTCCAGTGTCTTCTATTCCTGTCTCTTTATGGATAAGTTCTAGGAAGGTTGCATTTAAAGCTTTTAGAATATTACCCATCTTCCTAGAGTCCTCCACTAGAGCCTAGACTTCCTCTTTCAGCCAATCCCAATAGGCATGGAAGAAGTTGGCGGTGAACCCATCAGGTCCCGAGGCTTTATCATTTTCCATTTGCTTGACCGCATCCTTGAATTCTTCTAGCTCAATTGGTTTCAACGGTAGTAGGTTATTATGACCTGTGGAATGTGCCTCAAAACCTCCCTCTAGGCAGCATCCCTGTCCCAATCAGGTTCCTCCAGAAGTTTGGAAAAATAGGAATTCAGGGCGAGTTCCAGTTCTTTCTGGGTTTCAGAAATATGACCTTCTTCTGTTTTCAATCTAGTCATACGGTTTCCCTGGCGGTGATGAATGGTTTCTTTGTGGAATAATTTGGTATTTCTCTCTCCTTCTTGGAGCCACTTCACTCTAGCTTTCTGGTTCTAGAATATTTCCTCCTAATGTTCTCTTTGGCTAAATTCCTAGATCAGATTTCTTTCTTGCTCCCTAATGTCCGTCGTGAAACAAGACTGCATTCCTTTGATTTGCACCTCTTTTATTTTGTCGTCCAACTCTGCTTTTGCCTTAAATATGTTACCAAAAGATTCTTTGTTCCATTTCTTGATTTTTGTTTTAAATATTTTAATCTTTTGTTGGAACTGGTACATCCACATTCCCCTAATGGTTGGTATTTCCTCCCACCATTCTTTCAATTTTTTAGGGAAGTCGTTCTGGAGTAGCCAAAAAATTTCAAAAGGAAAATGTCTACGTAGGTTAATCCCCACATTTTCCCATTCCATCTTGACAGGAGAGTGGTCTGATCCAGCTGATGGGAGCACCGAAGCCCTCAATTCTCCTTTGTTTATCATGATTGACTCTGAAACCAAAAAATCAGTCTAGCCGACAAGCTATGCTCCTGTCTCCCGCTCTTTTATTATTCCTAGTAGAGATTCTTTTATTTGTTCTAACATCTATCAACTCAAGGTTGTCGATAAATTCATTGAAATATTTGCTGATAGGGTTTAGCTATCTTATCCCACCTTTTTTTTCTTCAATATTCCTGATCAGGTTGAAGTCTCCCCCAAGAATCTAGGTTTTTCCTTCTGACATTCCTTTAGTCTTCCTTAGGGAATCCAGAAATTGGATTTTCTGGTCTTCCTATGGAGGGGTGTACACATTGGTCATGAATCCCTGAATACTAGTGCCTAATATGTGAAAGGCTGCAGAAAGAGAATGCTGAGTTGCAGAGAAGTCAAAGAGAGAAAACTCTCTTGGATTCCAAAGAATTCCAATACCTCTAGACACCTTTTTAGAATCCACTGCAATGACGACATATCCTTTCCAAACTTTTCCTCCTATTCTCTTCAGTTCCATCCCCGAGCATTTTGTTTCTTACAAGAAAATTATTCCTATATTTTCCAGTTCAATATTTCTCCTTAGAAGACGAATCTTCAGGGTGCTGTTACAGCCTCTTATATTCCAGGATGTGATCTGCATTGGAAACTTATTTAGTTGTAGGAGAAAGGGTCGCATATATGGTAGGATATTTCCCTAATTCCACCAGTTGAGCCCCAGCCATTTGGATCGTTTGCACATTACTATGTCTTCCTCGGTTCTCTTTCTTACGTTTCCATTTTCCCTCTGGATCTTTGATAGATTCTGCTGAGACCGCTAGAAACTTCATTGATTTGTCCTTGATTATCACTTTTTCTAGTAATGTAACCTATTATGGGATTATCTTCTTGGGGATCTTTGCAGAGCATGATGTTTCCAGCCCAGCCAGATCCAGATCTCCTATCTCCATTTCTTCCTCTTCCACTTCATGTGTCTTGTTATTGTCTTCTTTCATTTCTTGACGCTCTTCTTAGATCTGGATATTTGTGCTTGGATACGTTTCTAGGGTTTGTTGGTGTTGACTCTTCTCTTCTTTGTACTGGTGTTGTTCCTTTCCTTGGGTTTGTTGGTGTTGAGACATTTCATGGGTCTATTGGTGCTGGATCTTTGTGCTTGGATCCATGTCTATTTTTTTGTTCTGCTGGATGATAGATTTTTCAGGTTCTTGGAGGGTTTCGAACCTATTTTGCGTTTGAAATTTTTTAAAGATTTCAGGGCCGGTGGAATTCTTGGCTGATATTTTCTTATTTTGGACTCAGATGAACCCCTCATAATCTTGATTTTCTTGTTCTTTCATTACTCCTGGTTTTTTATTCCATGGACAATATCTGAATAGGTTCTTGTGTTCATGACAAAGCCTACATCTGAACGGGATAAGTTCATAGTCTATTGCTTGAAACCAATCCTCATCCTCCCATGTTAAATCTATTCCATCTAGAAGATCCTTCGATATGTCAAGACATATGCAGATACGGGCATAGGAAGTGTACCTTCTCTATCGGGTTTTCTCTGATACTTTTACAAAATTTCCTAGAATGTTCCCAATGTTTGTTAGAATTTCGTCTGACCAATATTCCGTCAGAAGGGAATACATTCTGATCCATATCGGGGCTATTGTGATATTTTCCTTGTCTAGGTTAAATATTTCTTTCCATGGTTTTAAGAACAGGCCGCAGAGTTAAAGAAATAAGGCCCGCTCTCAAAGATTATGGTTCTATCTTCTTCATTAAAAAAGATAACCGTAAATAAGCCTTTTGCTCCTAGTTGCAAATCATAATGGTATTGTGGTTTCCAGGTGGTGTTTATCCACCACATTAAGGTCTTATTCGTGGGATAAATCCCCATGAACTTACCTATAAGTGCACGTTCCTTCATATAGTTGATGTCTTCCCTTATTTGGTCTGATTTGATTTGGATATTTGGAACTGTTTTCGATTTTGGCACACATTGTCCCATTCTTATGTTCGCTTCCTTTGTTGTAGTTTCTTTGTTGGGTCCACTCGTACCTCCCCCAACCTTCCCTAGCTGGGTATTGGACATTGGACTTTTACCCTTATCTATATATGTTTCAATTTATGAGCTCTAAACAGGGTGCATTGCTCTGCCGTCTAAGGGCTCACTCATCCCTAGACCAGACCCCCTAGTCTACGGAAAATGTTGAGGCCCCTGTCGCCTTGTTCTGGAAATGATAGTCCCTGCAACTTGAAACCCCCGTAAAACCTCCCAACTCTCAGCTCACCATCTTCCTCGCTCATTCTTTAGTTACCATAGTTCAAATGAACATTATATTTTTGATAATCTTAATACGTGTTTTTCTATTATTTTTTCTAAAGCTATTTGTATGCAATTTTTAATACATGCATAGTGAAATATGGTAAAATAACACTCATATTGTTTGGATAAATTATGTGCAGATGTTTTCTTATGCTTAAAGTATTCCAAGTTTAGTGAACACATATTCTTCCACAACAAATTAATCTCATTTATATATCTATACAAGATCAAAATTAGTCAAAAATTAGAGCAGATTCTCTTAATTTCCTATTTAAAATCGTAAAAAAAATTAAATGGAATTCCCATATAAATTCAACATTGGTTATCTAAGAGGTAATTGATTTTTCTTGGGTCAAGAAGTATTCTATTTTGGAATATTTGTAATTTTATTTAATTGCGAAGAGGTTTCTATATGAAACTAAGACAAAAATCCTCAATTTTTATCTATATGATCCAATGATATAATCAAATTCTTTGGTATTTTATAAGATGGATTTATGGAGTTAGATTTCAATTTGAATTAAGATTTCAATCAATAATATTATAATATGATTAACTTAATGATATGCATATTTTCATTTAAAAACTATTTAACAAAAAAATCATAAGCAAAATGATAATATTTATATAAAAATTATTTGAAATTAAATATTGTAGTATAAAATGTTTTCATATACAACAATTTTATGTAAGGCTAAAATGCCATTTTTCTTGTAGTGTAGGGACATGTTTGCATTCAACATGCCTCTGTGGGCAGCCTCCAAATATATATATCCCACGATTTGAATGTTATTCCTTGTCCCACTCAAATGAAATAACCCCCAATATTTATATCACTACGTCAAATTAAAAAAAACCCTTAACCCTTTAATACAAGGAAATATATTTTTAAGGCTTTTAGGAGTATTAAAACCCCCAATATGAATGGATGTGATATAATATTGCCTTGCTAGTGAACCCCCGTGACTACCAGAACTAGGTTTCTGTAGTTGTGTGTGGATTTCCTCTTCCTTGTCACCTTACTAGCTTGCTTGGCCGAAGCTAGGGTGTGTGTTTCCTATTCTTATTCTATTCATTCAATATATTACTCTACTTGTCCATCGACAGATATTACAATATTTAATATAAAGCTTTAGCATCGATTCTATCCACCCACAATGTGACACATGCATCTAAAACCTCATTCATAAGAAAATGCTAGTCAATATATTCAGACCTACTGTTATCAACCCAAATGGCACTTCTCCATCCGAGTGCCGACATTCCTTATGTTGGTACACAAAAGGACATCTTAGGATTGAAGTTTGCCAAAACACTATAGATGGGCATGACATGGGATGTATTTACCTTTGAACCAGCTTGCCATATTATTTTTCTAAGTGTTGAGTTGTGTACGCGACTATCCTCATTGCAACTCGCGTACGTACATGACTATTTCCATTGACAACTCGTGTACTGTACGTGACTATCTCCATTGCAACCCACATACATTAGCGTACGTGAGTTTCCTTTAAGCAACTCACATGTCATACGTGGGTTTCCTATATCAATAGTCATGTACATCTTGATTCTACATTAAAAAATATAAATCATGATTAATGGAGATTAGTTGGGTCCTAATCATTAACTATCCTAATTGTTTCAACCTCCTCAACCTTCGAAACCACTATATTTCCCAAAGTATAAATAGAGGCCTTGGGGAGGGCATTAATCAATCAAGTTTGGAGAGCAAAGTTATGCTGGTGGTATATCTTCAGAAGTCTTGGAGCAACAGAACTCAGAGTCCTTTGGTTATAGAGGAGTCCTTGTTTCAAAATTTGGGTTGTACTCTTATTTCATTCACTGAATGTTAATAAAGAGAATTCTTCTTCCAACATTGTGTTGAGTCTCTTTCATGTATCATGGTTGATGAATATATTCGATTATGCACTAGATATATTGTTTATCTAACCTGTCATATATACATGTATAAGATTGTACTTGGAGAATTTTCTCTTTGCGGGTAAAGGAGGTGCATCCCTGGAATCTTTGGAGAGAAGCAGAGTGGAAGAAGATCAAGCTTGGATCAAACATCGGTAATCGGGTGAGTCAATAATTTCTTCCTATTTCCTTTTTGTACTATATTAAAGTTGATTGTCTGCAAGGTCAATAGTAAGTTGGTAACCCTAGACCCTAGGTTATAAGGGTGTTTAATTATGAGCAACAGAATTTGCAACTCCACTGGGGAGCCCAGCCTGCTGTGGGTTAGTCCTGTGGATCCTTGCCCAGTCTTTGTTATGATTCAGTGTGTGGTTTTTTGTCTTGGTTTGGACTTGTAGTGCCATTTTAAAGACCTTTATAATTTTTATTTTTTTCGAAAATTTTTACTCTTGTACATGGTTTGTTGTGCTACAGAGTCACATATAGAGGTCTATGTATGTGGGTTTCTATATTGAACAATCACGTACAGTACGCGGGTTTCTCAACTAGACAGTCGTGTACATACCTTAGCAACAAAATTTTTGGGTAGGTTTTCTTGTCCCTGTCCTTCTTTGGATTTTGTTTTGCTTTGTGGTCTTTAGTACTGGCATTTCACTGTAGGTTTGATAGCCTTGTTAACCATACTTTGTGCTTTTCAGTAAGCCCTTGAGTTTTTGTTGGTTGGATTGTCTTTCTTTTAGAAATTTGAAGTGGATTTGCTTGTTGGGTGATAGGTCCAAGTGTTGTGTGTCTGAATCAGTGAGGTTGTAGATACCGTATATCCCATGCTATTTCCAAGTAGTGTTGGTTTGTCACTTGCCTTTGATTGATTTCAGTGATTTTCATTCATCGTGTCTTCCCAAGATAGGTGTTTTCCAAGTCTTCCTTAGGTGGTTGATCTTTGGTTCTTATAAGTCTACTATACTTCATTTTTGCTTACTTTATATAGTTTGATTATTCAAGCATACTCAAGAATTTTTGCATTTAGGTGCATAGTAATCTTTGAGGAATTTGAAAAGTGAAAAGAACAGCATTGGAAACATTTGCATTTGAATTGCATATGGTAGTTTTACTTTCAATTTTTAAATAAAATCTCAAAAATTACAAAAATAAGTCTTCGTTTTCTCTTTCCTAGTTGCATTTTCATTAGTTCATATTTACAAAAAAAAAAAAAGAAGCTTGCTTTAAGTAGTGATAATTTGCTTTGGAATTCATTTATACACGAGTTTTACTTTTCTTATTGAGTCAATAACATCATAGTCATTCACGCCGCTTACCCTCTGATTAAGAACAACCCTTAAAATGAACGCTATAATTTAAAATTTATTAGTAATTTTTGTTTTATAGGGTCATACACATACTAGCTTAGGCTAGAATTGTGGGTTAGGAAGTGTAAACTCCCCATAAGTACTTAAATTTAGACATACTTGGCCAATCGATAGGTAAATCCTTCTCTATGTTGATAGTATCTGGGAAGCTCCTCTCAAACGGGAGTTAAGCACGAGGCCACGTGGAGGCATTGGACTGAGGAGATAACCCTCCATTTCCTTATCAAAATGTAGACCAAGGTTTTTCCGCATCTGGGGATTCTTTCCTAGACAGAGTTTCAGGCTTTGCTACCCTTCCTATGCATACGAATCAGGCTTGTGACTGTCCCCCCAGAATGTTGATATAGTTAAGGTAGCCTCTAGTCTCTTGGAAACCTAGGGTTTATACATAGGTAAACTCAAAGGCTATTTATGGTTCACCTTGGATGGGCTTGGAAGGTAACCCTTTTTGAAATTGTAGGATGGCGCTGGGTGATTCCTCCGCTTATTCCTAATAACCTATTCAAGGATGCCAAGAAAATGTCTCTCAGCTTTCTTCAAGGAAGCATATCTTATACCCCTTGTGATTGTTGAGACTTTAGGAAATTTTTGTAGTGATTGCTCTATGGTTTGTCTGTGTTTTAGCTGACCTTAGGGTGTGAAGAGTCAAATTTACAATTGTGGAGGACCAATCTATTAGAAGGTCACAAAGGTTGCAAAAAATTCCTCCACTTATCACATTGGAACCTCCACCTCCCCCTCAAAGGAGGAGATTGGACACAGACGGTTCTTTCGAACCGATAGGAGTTAGTGAAGTTCTGGGTGAACCAAAACTTAGGGCAAACCATTTTAATTTAAACATAGTTGAGATAGAAGACTTGCAAGATGACGAGTTTGCAAGGAATTTTAATTCACCTCTAACTAACTTAAACTATTTGGTGATCGTTCAGGTTTGTCCTTTCAATCCACCCATGATTGGTGTCCCTATGGGAAGAATAATGTCTACTGCAGGAGAAAGTTCTTTTACTTCCACCTCAACTGCTCCGACTAAAAGGGTGCTACCTCACCCAGTAGGTGCCCCTAGAAAAAGTATACCTACTACACCGTTAACTTCAGCTAGCCAAGTGGTTCAACCACTGGCTCCCACAATTTTAGCAGGTGATTCTAGTAGTATGGTCACTGGGATTCCTAGTGTACCTACAATTCCTACTTCCTTCCCACACATTGACCAGAGTGGTCCTATAGGATCCTCGGCTTTTGTCCAAGGTTTTCCTTGGAATGGGAGCACATTCCCCCATCCACTCCATACGTAGGCCCAACAGCCTCCTATGTAGGGGTGCAGTTTGGAAACACTAATCCTTATGGTCAAGGTTTTCAAGCTCCGGTTTTAGTTCCGCTCATGAGCTCTCCTTTTTTTCTTTTTAGTAGAGGGATACCTGCTCATGTATTCCAAACCCTAGTTTCGACTAGGGAAGCTAGAAACTCTTATACTGCACCGCACATAAACAATCCGATGGCTTATGGATGGAATTCTTTCCAAAGCAACCCATCCACTTCACAACCAGTAGTAAGGGGAAACCCCACCTTCACATATGGGAATATGGGGGCAAGTCCCTCTAATCCCCAAACTAGTACTTTTAGTGCTCCGGTTAGACCCAAGTTCCCTTTCCTGGCAATGTTAAACTTGCCAGATTTGTTGAAACTAATGAATGACCCGGTGAGACATGACCCCTCCTTACCACCCATACCTACCAAGATTCCCTCAGATATCCCAAAATTCGAAGGCAAAGTTGGTGATGATCCTGGAGCTCATGCCACCACTTTCCATTTATGGTGCTCTTCCAACTCACTGAACAAGGATTCATTTCAGTTGAGGTTTTTCCAAAGAACTTTGATAAGTACTGCAGCAAAATGGTACATTGAATTGCCTTCTACTATGTTTAGTAGTTTTGGGGACTTGGCTAATGCATTCCTTAGTCACTTCCATCTTCCTGTCCGTTATGATTTTGGGATAGACTTGTTATCTACCTTTCGGTAGGACAAGGCCACTCATATTTTGGAGCACATCCAGGAGTGGAGAAGATGGAAGAGCCTTATCAAAGCCACTATTCCTCCCAAGTTCTTATTAGAATGGTTCCTTAAATCCCTATTGCCTTATATATCTAAGGATGTATCTACTTCGGGAGTGACGAATGAGGAAGAAGCTATCCTTAAGGCCCAACAAACAGTTTTGATATATTCTCAGTCTGGGATATTATATGAGATTATCCCTAAGGCATCGAGGCCAACACACAATATAGAGAGAACTAAGCCTAGACCCCATTGCGATGGTGTGGTTGGTTCCATGAATTCTCGCACTGTAGAATCTTTGGCTAAACAGCTCCAACAGCTGTCTGTCTAACATTCTACGGTGAAGGCAACAAAGGCTACCCCCTCACCCCAAAATACAAATGTTTTTGCACAAACCTCTCAGAAGGGAAATCAACATCTTGGTGGGAAAAAGAAGAGAGGAAAAAAGGGTGAGGGAAACCAGAACAAGCAAAAACCCACAAACAATGCTGATGGGGGAAAGAAATAGAAGAAGAAGGTGAAATTCCCATGTAAGTTGTGCCATGAAGATCACCTGACCCATCTATGTCCCATTATGGAACAATCTCAGAAGCTGTTAAAAGGCCAACAACCAGTTATCCTGAAGGATCCTTTTCCCCAAGGACAGAATTCTGCCTCAGCTTCAAATGCAGCATGGGGCACCCCAAATGTTCCTGAACCCAATTATATCAACATGGTTCGATCCGAGACTTTACTACATACCAAGAACAAGAACTATTAAAAAGAGACCTCGGAGAAGGGTAGGTCAATAGGTGAAACTTCTAACCCTCTCACGATTGAGAAACCTGTCAAAATTATGCCCAAGATACCGAAAGGTGTCTTTAAGAAAACCTTGCATAATCCTAATGCTAGGGCTGTAGCCAACTAATCTGTAGTTGAAGACTTAGCCCAGACTCCTTGTGCAATGTTGGCTTTAGAAGTGTTACAGAGTTGTCCCGCCTAGCGGGATGCACTCTTAGTAGCCGTAGGCAGTATGGACTCATCGATTCTTATGGTGAAATTTAATATGTCTGATGTCAAAATTTTCCTGCCATATCATGTAGCCTTATCGATAGATTTCATCCATGGTGGAAATACCATTGGAAGGGTAGTTGTCGACGAGGGTGATTCTACATGTGTTATGTCCTTGTCTTGTTGGAAAGCTCTTGGATTCCTAAAGCTGGTTCCATCGAACACCCTACTTACTGCTTTTGACAGAAGGTCATTTTGTCCACATGGTATCCTATCGGCTTTCGAAATTAAGTTGGTAGGGAAAGTGATGTCTGTTGAGGTAGAGGTGATTGATGCACCTTTGGATTATAACTTGCTCTTGGGGAGAAGTCAGACTTACGCCATGTCTGCTATTGCATCGGTCATTTTTCGGGTGGTAGTGTTTCCACACAAATGGAAGTTGGTTACTGTTAACTAACTCAATTTTAATCAAAAAGGCTGCATGGAAACTAATGAATCCACCATACCATTGGTTGATCAGGTTAGACCTGCTTCAGAGAGCTTAGGGGCTGGAATGTATGGATCATTTATGGGCACATTTGATTTTCTAGCTCCAATTAATTATATAGGTTATACTAGTGTGGGGAAGTCCATAGCTACAGTTGTTGATAAGACTGATCCTTGGGTTCTTACTTCCCACCATGAACCTGAAATGCCCTTATCGATAGTGGAAGTGGCTTATCAAGCTATCATCCATACCGTTGTTGATCCCATTCCGGTCCCTCTCATAGTCTCAGAGGAACTGGAAGAAGCCTATTTTATTGCTTGGGAAGAGAACTCTTTGCATTCTAGAAATTGCTTAGATATGGTTTTACATTCAGATGAAGCCATTCTAGAAGATATGTGTGGACGAGATAAGATCTATGAAAATCTTCACCATCAATCCTATTTTCTTCCAGATTTAAGCAGAATAGAGAACCAGGAGTTCCATATGAGACTGGTAGGCGATGTTGATACACCTATTAATCCCTTACCAAGGGAAGGAATGTTTGCTAAGGGGAATATGGCAAACATTTCCGCTACTATCCCTATCAACACCTTTGTAAATCCAAATGTTCTGGAAAATGTACACATCGGTGCAAACTTCTCTCCAGAGGATATTGCGATCTATACGGCCTTATTTAAGGAATTCCGTGACGTTTTTGCTGGTCATATGAGCAGATGCTAGGCATTGATCCATCAATAGTCGAGCACGAAATATGAACATACCTTGACGCTAGACCCATTCAGAAAAATTTGAAACCTGTCAACCAACGTACAGTGGCGACAGTGAAGGTCTAAAATGTGCCTCCTAAGGAAAAGAATAAAATAATAAAATAATAGTTAAAATGATATTTATTAATTTTGGAGGAAAAAGAAAAAAAACTACTTTTTGTGTTCGTATTTTCGACATATCTCCCTATGTTTTTACTCAAATTTTGATTGGGAGAGCTCGTTGGATGCAAACTTTGATTCCACATCCAACAAGTACCCACAATGCATACTTTTGATGGACCCCACTACCCCCAAAAAAAGAAATACCTGAAAAAATGTGACGATGATGTCATCATCATGTTTTTGAGGTATTTCTTGTTTTTGGGGTAGCGGGGTCCATCAAAAGTACGCAGTGTGGGTACTCGTTGGATGTGGAATCAAATTCCACATCCAACGAGCTCTCCCGGTCAAAATTTGAGTAAAAACATAGAGAGATATGTCGAAAATATGAACAAAAAAATAGTTTTTTTATGACAAATATGTCAATTCAACCATTATGGTTGACTCATTTTATTGAAATTCTATTGGTTCTTGAGTTCCAACTCACAAGAACTTATTGTTGGCACTTTTTCTTATAAGGCCCATTTTAGATCCCAAATTTCCTCTAATGCTGAAGTTGAGAAACTACTGAAAGCCGGTTTCATTTATCCCATAGCTTTGACAAAATGGGTATCCAACCCTATTCCTGTTGACAAAAATCAAGGGAATATATGTGTTTGTACTGACTTTCAAGTTCTAAACAAAACCTGTCCTAAGGACAACTATCCCACGCCATTTATAGATCAAATTATTGATGCTTGCACGGGAAGTGAAGTCTTTTCGTTTATGGATGGTTTCTCCTTATATAATCAAATCCAAATCAAACTGGAAGACCAACATAAACCAGCTTTTATTTGTCCTTGGGGTACCTTTGCGTACAATAAAATGCCCTTTGGATTGAAAAATGTTGGGGAAAATTTCCAGCGGGCAATGAATTTTTCCTTTCATGACATTAAATCCATTGTTGAACCCTACCTTGATGATCTACCAGCACATTCTCGTAAGAGGATCGATCACCTAGATCACTTGCATTTGCTTTTTGAATGATGCAGATACTATAAAATTCGCTTGAATCCCCACAAGTGCATTTTTTGTGTCAAGTCAGGGAGACTGCACAGATTCATTGTTTCTAACAAAGGCATTCAGGTGGATCCTTTGAAAGTTGAGGCCATCGTAAATCTACCTCCTCCTTGTTCTATCAAGCAGCTTCAGAGCCTGTAGGGGAAGTCCAATTTCCTTCGACATTTTATTTTAAATTATGCCAAGATTACTAAAGGTTTCATACGCCTGTTAAAATAGGACACCCCATTTGTATGGGATGAAATTGCACAACTCGCATTCGAGGGATTAAAAAAGCTTTGTTGTTGGCACCGTTATTGCGTCCGCCAGATTACTCTAGGGATTGTATATTGTATCTGGCTACAACTGAGTCACCATAGGGGTAGTTCCAGGAGGAGGATAAGCCTCCAAGAGAATGTCATCTACTATCTCAGTTGTGCTTTAGTTGGACCTGAACTTAGGAATTCCCACGTCGAGAAATTGGACTTAGCAGCTGTGTATGTTGTTTAGAGGTTGTGTCACTACATCTTACTGAGGACCATGATGGTAGTGGCGGATGTTAATCCTTTTCAATATGTTTTGTCTTGACAGATAGTTAGATGCAAATTCAACAAATGGATAGTCATTCTCCAAGAGTTTGACTTGGATTTTCAATCCGCCAAATCCAAAAAATCCTTAGTTTTTGCTAAGCTCATTGCAGAATTTCCAGTAGAGGAAGATTTAGCCATTGAAGAAGACTCATTCCCAGATGAGCATATCCTTTTGATTTCCACCTCTAACCCTTGGTACAGAGATATACTTATCTATCTCCAAACTTTGAAGTACCCTGCAGCCTTCTCGCGGGAAGAACGGCGTAAACTTCACATACATGCCAAGAACTACCTCATTATTGGAGATACTTTATATCGTAGGGGGGTAGATACTGTTTTGCGTCAATGTCTTACCCACGAAGAAGCTGAGATTGTCCTAAATGATGCCCATAGTGGAGCATGTGGGGGTCATTTATCTGGGTTAGCAACGACCCAGAAGATATTATGTGCTAGTTATTTCTGGCCCACAATCTTTAAAAATTGTGTGGAAGCCGTGAAGCGCTGTCATCCTTGTTAGCTTTACACCAGAAAGATGCTAGGCATTGATCCATCATAAGTCGAGAACGAAATATGAACATACCTTGGCAAAATTCAAGACCTTTCAACCAACGTACAGCGGTAGCAGTGAAGGCCATTAGAGGAATTTTGAGGTCTAAAATGTGCCTCCTAAGGAAAAGAATAAAATAATAAAATAATAGTTAAAATGATATTTATTAATTTGGGAGGAAAAAAGAAAAAAACTACTTTTTGTGTTCATATTTTCGACATATCTCCCTATGTTTTTACTCAAATTTCGATTGGGAGAGCTCATTGGATACAAAATTTGATTCCAAATCCAATAAGTACCCACACTGCATACTTTTGATGGACCCTGCTACCCCAAAAACAAGAAATACCTGAAAAAATGTGATGATGATGTCATCATCATGTTTTTTAGGTATTTCTTGTTTTTGGGGTAGCGGGGTCCATCAAAAGTATGCAGTGTGGGTACGCGTTGGATGTGGAATCAAATTTCGCATCCAATGAGCTCTCTCGATCAAAATTTGAGTAAAAACATAGAGAGACATGTCGAAAATATGAACAAAAAAGTAGTTTTTTATGACAAATATGTCAATTCAACCATTATGGTTGACTCATTTTATTGAAATTCTATTGTTTCTTGAATTCCAACTCACAATAACTTATTGTTGGCACTTTTTCTTATAAGGCCCATTTTAGATCCCAAATTTCCTCTAATGCTGAAGTTGAGAAACTGCTGAAATCCGGTTTCATTTATCCCATAGCTTTGACAAAATGGGTATCCAACCCTATTCCTATTGACAAAAAGAAAGGGAATATATGTGTTTGTACTGACTTTCGAGATCTAAACAAAACCTGTCCTAAGGACAACTATCCCATGCCATTTATAGATCAAATTATTGATGCTTGCGCGGGAAGTGAAGTCTTTTCATTTATGGATGGTTTCTCCTGATATAATCAAATCCAAATCAAACCGGAAGACCAACATAAACCAGCCTTTATTTGTCCTTGGGGTACCTTCACGTAGAATAAAATGCCCTTTGGATTGAAAAATGTTGGGGCAACTTTCCAGTGGGCAATGAATTTTTCCTTTCATGACATTAAATCCATTGTCGAACCCTACCTTGATGATCTGCTAGCACATTCTCGTAAGAGGATCGATCACCCAGATCACTTGCATTTGCTTTTTGAATGATGCAGATACTATAAAATTCGCTTGAATCTCCACAAGTGCATTTTTTGTGTCAAGTCAGGGAGATTGCTCAGATTCATTGTTTCTAACAAAGGCATTCAGGTGGATCCTTTGAAAGTTGAGGCCATCGTAAATCTGCCTCCTCCTTGTTCTATCAAGTAGCTTCAGAGCGTGTAGGGGAAGTCCAATTTCCTTCGACGTTTTATTTTAAATTATGCCAAGATTACTAAATGTTTCATGCGCATGTTAAAACAGGACACCCCATTTGTATGGGATGAAATTGCACAACTCGCATTCGAGGGATTAAAAAAATCTTTGTTGTTGGCACCGTTATTGTGTCCACCAGATTACTCTAGGGATTTTATATTGTATCTGGCCGCATCTGAGTCAACCATAGGGGTAGTTCCAGGAGGAGGATAAGCCTCCAAGAGAATGTCATCTACTATCTTAGTCGTGCTTTATTTGGACCTAAACTTAGGTATTCCCACGTCAAGAAATTGGACTTAGCAGCTGTGTATGTTGTTTAGAGGTTGTGTCACTACATCTTACTGAGGACCATGACGGTAGTGGCGTATGTTAATCCTTTTCAATATGTTTTGTCTTGACAGATAGTTAGAGGCAAATTCAACAAATGGATAGTCATTCTCCAAGAGTTTGACTTGGATTTTCAATCCGCCAAATCCAAAAAATCCTTATTTTTTGCTAAGCTCATTGCAGAATTTCCAGTAGAGGAAGATTTAGCCATTGAAGAAGACTCATTCCTAGATGAGCATATCTTTTTGATTTCCACCTCTAACCCTTGGTACAGAGATATACTTATCTATCTCCAAACTTTGAAGTACCCTGCAACCTTCTCGTGGGAAGAACGGTGTAAACTTCGCGTACATGCCAAGAACTACCTCATTATTGGAGATACTTTATATCGTAGGGGGGTAGATACTGTTTTGCGTCAATGTCTTACCCATGAAGAAGCTGAGATTGTCCTAAATGATGCCCATAGTGGAGCATGTGGGGGTCATTTATATGGGTTAGCAACGACCCAGAAGATATTATGTGCTAGTTATTTCTGGCCCACAATCTTTAAAAATTGTGTGGAAGCCGTGAAGCGCTGTCATCCTTGTCAGCTTTACACTAGAAAGATGCTAGGCATTGATCCATCAATAGTCGAGAATGAAATCTGAACATACCTTGACGCTAGACCGATTCGGAAAAATTCGAGACCTGTCAACCAACGTACAGTGGCGGCCATGAAGGCCATTAGAGGAATTTTGAGGTCTAAAATGTGCCTCCTAAGGAAAAGAATAAAATAATAAAATAATAGTTAAAATGATATTTATTAATTTGGGAGGAAAAAAGAAAAAAACTACTTTTTGTGTCCGTATTTTCGACATATCTCCGTGTGTTTTTACTCAAATTTCAATTGGGAGAGCTCGTTGGATGGAAAATTTGATTCCACATCCAACAAGTACCCACAATGCATACTTTTGATGGACCCCGCTACCCCAAAAACAAGAAATACCTGAAAAAATGTGATGATGATGTCATCATCATGTTTTTTAGGTATTTCTTGTTTTTGGGGTAGCGGGGTCCATCAAAAGTACGCAGTGTGGGTATGCGTTGGATGTGGAATTTGATTCCACATCCAACAAGCTCTCCCGGTCAAAATTTGAGTAAAAACATAGAGAGACATGTCAAAAATATGAACAAAAAAGTAGTTTTTTTATGACAAATATGTCAATTCAACCATTATGGTTGACTCATTTTATTGAAATTCTATTGGTTCTTGAATTCCAACTCACAAGAACTTATTGTTGGCACTTTTTCTTATAAGTCCCATTTTAGATCCCAAATTTCCTCTAATGCTGAAGTTGAGAAACTGCTGAAAGCCGGTTTCATTTATCCCATAGCTTTGACAAAATGGGTATCCAACCCTATTCCTGTTGACAAAAAACAAGGGAATATATGCGTTTGTACTGACTTTCGAGATCTAAACAAAACTTGTCCTAAGGACAACTATCCCATGCCATTTATAGATCAAATTATTGATGCTTGCGTGGGAAGTGAAGTCTTTTCGTTTATGGATGGTTTCTCCTGATATAATCAAATCCAAATCAAACCGGAAGACCAACATAAACCAGCTTTTATTTGTCCTTGGGGTACCTTCGCGTACAATAAAATGCCCTTTGGATTGAAAAATGTTGGGGAAACTTTCCAGCAGGCAATGGATTTTTCCTTTCATGACATTAAAGCCATTGTTGAACCCTACCTTGATGATCTGCCAGCACATTCTCGTAAGAGGATCGATCCCCCAGATCACTTGCATTTGATTTTTGAACGATGCAGATACTATAAAATTCACTTGAATCCCCACAAGTGCATTTTTTGTGTCAAGTTAGGGAGACTGCTCAGATTCATTGTTTCTAACAAAGGCATTTAGGTGGATCCTTTGAAAGTTGAGGCCATCGTAAATCTGCCTCCTCCTTGTTCTATCAAGCAGCTTTAGAGCCTGTAGGGGAAGTCCAATTTCCTTCGATGTTTTATTTTAAATTATGCCAAGATTACTAAAGGTTTCATGCGCCTGTTAAAACAGGACACCCCATTTGTATGGGATGAAATTGCACAACTCGCATTCGAGGGATTAAAAAAAGCTTTGTTGTTGGCACTATTATTGCGTCTGCCAGATTACTCTAGGGGTTTTATATTGTATCTGGCTGCATATGATTCAACCATAGGGGTAGTTCCAGGAGGAGGATAAGCCTCCAAGAGAATGTCGTCTACTATCTCAGTCGTGCTTTAGCTGGACCTGAACTTAGGTATTCCCACGTCAAGAAATTGGATTTAGCAGTTGTGTATGTTGTTTAGAGGTTGTGTCACTACATCTTAATGAGGACCACGACGGTAGTGGCGTATGTTAATCCTTTTGAATATGTTTTGTCTTTACAGATAGTTAGAGGCAAATTCAACAAATGGATAGTCATTCTCCAAGAGTTTGACTTAGATTTTCAATTCGCCAAATCCAAAAAATCCTTAGTTTTTGCTAAGCTCATTGCAGAATTTCCAGTAGAGGAAGATTTATCCATTGAAGAAGACTCATTCCCAGATGAGCGTATCTTTTTGATTTCCACCTCTAACCCTTGGTACAGATATATACTTATCTATATCCAAACTTTGAAGTACCATGCAGCCTTCTCGTGGCAAGAACGGCGTAAACTTCGCGTACATGCCAAGAAATACCTCATTATTGGAGATACTTTATATCATATGGGGGTAGATACTGTTTTGCGTCAATATCTTAGCCACGAAGAAGCTGAGATTGTCCTAAATGATTCCCATAGTGGAGCATGTGGGGGTCATTTATCTGGGTTAGCAACGACCCAGAAGATATTATGTGCTAGTTATTTCTGGCCCACAATCTTTAAAAATTGTGTGGAAGCCGTGAAGCGCTGTCATCCTTGTCAGCTTTACACTAGAAAGATGCGGTTGCATCCTGCTCCATTATTTCCCACCATCTCAGTGGGCCCCTTCATGAAGTGGGGGATAGATTACGTGACGTGTAACCCAGTCTCAGCTAGGGGGCACAAACATATCATTGTCGCTATAGATTATTTCACAAAATGGGCAGAGGCAATGCCCACCTTTAAAGCTGACAGGGAAACTGTAGCTTTTTTCATTTTCAACCAAATTATCGCACGATTCAGTATCCCGAAGGTGATTGTCACCAACCATGGTAGTCATTTTCAAAATAGTATGATAACTGAATTGACCACTATGCTAGGGTTTAGACAAGAACATTCATCTTTGTTCTATCCTCAAGCAAATGGTCAGGTCGAGGCTATTAATAAAACTTTGAAGACTATTATCAAATGTACTATTAATGCAGCTCGTTCCAACTGGTGCATCATGCTATATCCTGCACTTTGGGCATATCGGACCAATGTGAAAACTACTACAGGGTTTTCTCCTTTCCAACTCATTCATGGAGTGGAAGCAGTTTAAATCTCATCCTTAAAAATTGCTATTCATGTGTTACCTGATATGACTGAGCTGGAAGAACATCTATTACATTTAGAACATCTAGATGAGCAGCGTAGAGATGCACTGACAACAAATGAAGCTCATAAAAATAGTGTAAAAAGCCAATATGATAAATCGATCAAACCTCAAATTTTCCCTGAAGGGGATCTTGTTTTGCTCTGGGATCAACACAAAGAACCCCTGGGGGCAGGAAATTTCAGGTCTATGTGGTTGGTACCTTATGTTGTGTCAAAGGTATTAAAGAAGGGCACATATGAATTGATTGATTTCAAGGGGAATAAGCTATCTGAGCCTAGAAATGGGCTCTACTTGAAAAAGTACTATGCTTAAGCTTAATGCTTTTTCCTGTATTTTATTGTATTTATTTTTATGTACAATAGTTCATCGGTTTGTGTTTTTTATACCATCTGTTGGTTGTTATAAATGTCTTCCAAGTGGTTCCTAGGTTTCGTCGATGGCGCCAGTCGCCACACTTGTAATTTGGCTTCAGCTGCATGGGTCATTTATTCACCCTCAGGACAGTTAGTCGCCTTGGGAGGCACTTGCTTAGGTCCTACTACCAATAATGTGGTTGAATACGGGGCTGTCATTGAGCTTTTATGGGATGCTTTTAAACGTGGTATCACTTAGCTGGAAATCCGATTGGACTCTTAGCTGGTGGTTTCCCAGCTCAATCAAACTTATCAGGTGCAGAACCCTATTCTATTACGTCAGTTTATGCAAGTTAGGTTATTGGAAAGAAATTTTGAGTTTATTATATTCAATCATATTCCAAGAAATCAAGAGTTTATTAGGTTATTAACTGATGCATATGCTAATTATATCTTGGATTGGCATTTAACACATTTTGCATAGAAAATATGCAGCAGACACATAAAAACATTTGTAAATAAACTGGCAATATATATATATATGTGTGTGTGTGTGTGTGTGTGTGTGAATATCTGTCCATATAGATAGGTCGAGTTTCTGATCCTCAGATCCAGTCATAACTGTATAATATACAAAAAATATACAAAACATGGATCAAAGTCTATAAAATGATCCTAAGTCTAAGCTTGACCACCCTTGTCCCCCCAATCATCTTGATCACCCTGTGCTCAGACTTCTTCAGCCTCCTCAGCTTCAACAGCCTCAACAACATCTATATACACAAGTATTGCTCTCGCTACCCACCTCATAAGGCATATCCAGATGGGTGGTATACCAACCACTAGCTCCTGCATGACAGCAGGGATATGATCAATGCGTAAGGTAGGTACTCTCTAGGTAATCCTAGCCAGCTTCCCCTCAATAACCCTAATCAAACCCTGGTCATCTCCCAACTCAAAACACACATACATGTGTGGATGCCCAGCAAGGTGGACTGGTCATATCTGCATTTTGACATTTTAAAAGGATTATAACTCTTATACATATGTATATATCTTTATAATTAAAATTTTGAAAATAAAAATACTCGACTCTCCCCATGCTCCTCCAGGAGGGAGGACAAGGTTAGTATCACCTCGGAAATCTAACCCAACATATGGAAACTACTCCGAAGTTGGTAACTACTGCTCCCAGCAAAAGTAGAAGTCATCATCATAGACACTCTAGACCGATCCACCACCTCCCTAGCAGAGGAAAATCTCTCCCCACCTACTCATCCTGGGCTGTCGAGGAGAACAAACTAGAAATGGTATTGCAGGACTCAAACCTAGAACCCTCTCAAAGAAAAAGGATACTAACATGCTGGAATAACCAAAATTATTTCGCCTACCTCTTTTGCAGTGAGAGAGTTGTTTCCTCATTATCGAGATCACTCCCAAACACCAGTCATATAGGGCTCCCTATATACAGTCCACTGCTAGTCTCATTTGGTTTCGAGTTGCAAGGTGAAGTGATGATGACCCTGCAACCCTCACTATAGTTCTCGCCAATACCTATAAGGGAAAGTTGTGAATGTGAACAATAGGGATGCAGCTACCCCTCTTTTGAGTGTCAGGCTCGCAGTATATGTCTATGTAGTTTTGTACACATAGAAGGTCACCGCCTCTTCCGGTACCTTCCAAGTTCACCGAAGTTCCCGGTCATGATAAACCAGAAATTAAATAGACATCTGCCAAAGTAACCTCTAGAAACTCACCTTAAAGGTCAAACATGCCAAGATTGTGATCCCAATAGTTTATCAAAAACTCTTATAGGCAAACATTTGACCGCATAGGTGATGTATAGAAGAATTTCAATAACCCACTCTGATGTAAAACATTCATTGTGGGGGCATCTTATAGAGCTTCTTGGTCCATGTCTTCATGTTCCCTCTCCCTCCACTTGAGCACCATATTTCAATATAATAATCAAACAATTTGAAACCATTAGATTCATATAAAAAATTGAAATTTTGACTCTATATATTCTTTTCTACCTCACGCAGTGTACGCGACTATCCTTTGGGAAAGTCGCGTACTATACACGACTTTACTTCGAGCAACCTGCGTACAGAACATGTGTACGCAACTATTAACATACCATACCCACATACACAACGTTCATGCTTTGAGTGCGCTTGAAAACATAAAATTTGGGCCCAAAATTGAAAATTGCTTGGATCAAATGAAAGAGCATGGAGTGTAGTTTTACCTAACACTTGTGGTTTCGAGAATTGTCCACTGAATCATCCACATCGAGAAATCAAAGGTAGAGGTAAAACTTGTCTTTTTTGGATAAAAATCAAATGGTGATTTTTTTATTCATATTTTGAACTATTTATAGAAAAATTATTTTCAAAGTGGGTTTTTCCCCTATAGTTCATATTTTTTAAAAACTAATGCCATATCTTTTCTTCCAAGTGATATGTTTGTGGTCGTTTAAAGTTGTTTTTTCGCTCATATAGGATGGTTTTTGGTCATTTCACATGCATTCTCCATTTATACCTAATCCTTCTTAATCATAGCATTAACACTTCAACCATGGACTATGGTATCTTTAACCATTAGTTCCTCGTTTATACCATTTTTCTTTCGTGGATAAGACTTTCCTCCCATGAGTATCCTCATTTAAAACCTACTTATTGTCTTTCGATACTCATGATGCAACTATCATAGGTTTAGGAGAGTCTTTTTAGCTATTTTTCATGCCAAATTGAGCCTCATTTTGGTCTCTTTTTACAAGCTATCCCTTTATAAGACTCCCCGCCCTTATGGAGTTTCTTTAGGCCTAGGTTTAACTCCTCAAAACAGACTTGACTATCGAGTAAACTTGTTCGTTCAAGCTCGTTAAGAATATGTGAATGGGCATCCACATTGGTGGTAGGTTATCTCTTTCTCAGACCATGTGGAATAATACGAGAAAGGATCACTCTCTTTTCTACGAAATTGAGAAGAGCATTCCCAGGTATAGGTTTATCACTTTTCCAGACCTGAAAGACTAAATTTACAGAAAAGGAACACCTAGTATGAGCTCGATTTTCTCTTTCTCGTGCTCTAGACCTAAACATGAAAAATATTCCAAGTGTACTTCATGTCTTTCTCATGCTCGTTAAGCACCAAGAACAAAGCATCAAGTTTATTGTTGTAATCCTCATTTCTCATACTCAAATGTATCTTTCTGAGTAATCTTGCTTTCCTTTACACTCGTAAAACTCAAGCTATATGCTGCTCTCGAAGGAGCATTGGGTAGGTGGTAATTTAACCTTTTTCGGACCTCCCTGACTAAGTACAAAAAAGGTTCACCTTTTCTTCTACGGAAGTTAAGAGAGTTCTTCTGTGGTATGTTTTATACTTTTTCGGCCTCAAGAAATTAAATTGGACGAAAAAGGACCCCCCTAGAGTCTTCTTTGAAATTTTCAGACTCTCTAAACATGAAAATACCAAGTGAGCTTGTACTAGTTCAGGTTCATAAAATCCATGAATCAATGACACTATCAAGCATTATTCCCTCTTTTGTTCAAGCTTGTCAAAAAATGAAGAGAGACTTGATTTGACTTTCCTGGACTCGTTAAAATTTAACAAGGAAGATAAGGAAGAAGTTTTCTTTTGGTTCTCAATCAGTGGCAGCATGTCTTCCTTGAACATAGCACTCTTTGTCTTTTCCGATACTCATGTCTCAGTGTTCACTTTCAGTTCAGCTATTACTTCAAGTTTCTTACTCCTCCTCTTGTCAGTTCTACCTGGGGAATCTAATCATGTCTCCTACATGATAGATAAGTCTAGTTGTACTATCTGTAAAGTTAAAAGCTTCCTTGGGTCATATATGTGTCATGCTCACTATTCAAAGACTTAACCCTATATCTAATCTATATCCCGATTCCATCATTTTCTTATCTGTTATTACTTCTATCTCCCTTCCTTTACCCAATTCCTAGTCACTCTTGTGATCCGTTGGAGGATCTATTGCCTTCCTCATCACAGTATGGTTCCACATCAACACTTCTTGACGATGAAGACCTAGAGTTTTGATGATTGTACCTTAGGATTCACTTTCATTTTTGGTGAATTCATTTGCTTCAGTTGTCGATTATCACCTATTGGTTGATAATCTGTTGAATCCTATCCATGTTCGAATTCAATCACATCTATTCACATGGCTTGGATTGTATTGGTTCTTTGAGATTTTTGACAAAGACCTTAGTTTCATATATATGGACTAAGTTGCGAAAGATTATGTTGTGGTCACTTACACAGCTTCCAGATCTTTAAAGACTCATCATTATTGTATAGTGTGGCTTTGATCCACATTTGTAATATACATGGTCTTGTACCCATACTGTATGATGTACTCAAATATTGTAAAGGATCTAGTGTTCTAGTATATTGAACATAGCATCCTCAGATATGACTTTATATATGACAATATTATGTATTTGTTTCAGGTACTACCTATGCTCCATTGGACTTCTGAGTTCTCCAAGATAACGATTATAATGTATTTTGGCCATCGTTTCCCTCTGACCTCACACATTAGGGGGAATTTGTTATCAACCCAAATGGCACTTCTTCGTCCGAGTGCCAACATTCCTTATGTTCGTACACAAAAGGACATCTTAGGATTGAAGTTTTCCAAAACACTATAGATGGGCATGACATGGGATGCATTTACCTTTGAACCAACTTGCCATATTATTTTTCTAAGTGTTGAGTTGCGTACACAACTATCCTCATTGCAACTCGTGCACCTATGAAACTATTTCCATTGACAACTTGCGTATTGTACGTGACTATCTCCATTACAACCCACGTACATCAGCGTATGCAAGTTTCCTTTAAGCAACTCGCATGTCATACGCAGGTTGCCTATATCAATAGTCACGTACATCTTGATTCGACATTAGAAAATATAAATCACGATTAATGGAGATTAGTTGGGTCCTAATCATTAACTATACTAACTATTTCAACCTCCTCAACCTTCAAAAGCACTCTATTTCCCAAATTATAAATAGAGGCCTTGGGGAGGGCATAAATCAATCAAGTTTGGAGAGAAAAGTTATGCTGGTGGTATATCTTCAGAAGTCTTGGAGCAACAGAACTCAAAGTCTTTTGGTTGCAGAGGATTCCTTGTTTCAAAAGCTAGGTTGTACCTTTTATTTCATTCACTGATTGTTAATAAAGAGAATTATTCTTCCAACATTGTGTTGAGTCTCTTTCATGTATCATGGTTGATTAATATATTTGATTATGCACTATATATCTTGTTTATATAACCTCTCATATATACATGTATAAGATTGTACTTGGAGAATTTTCTCTTTGCAGGTGAAGGAGGTGCATCCTTGGAAGCTTTGGAGAGAAGTAGAGTGGAAGAAGATCAATCTTGGATCAACCATCGGTAATCGTGTGAGTCAAGAATTTCTTCCTATTTCCTTTCTGTACTCTATTAAAGCTAATTGTCTGCAAGGTTAGTAGTAAGTTGGTAACCCCGGACCCTAGGTTACAAGGGTGTTTAATCATGAACAACACCTACTTATTCACAACATACATTCATTCAACATAGACATATTCATCAAATACACATTGAGGCAGTATTTAACGTGGAAACCCATTTGGGAAAAAACACAAAAGCGCTCTTCATCTAGCATGAGAAATATATAGAACCTTTTGTCTGTGTAATCATCTTGCAAATTTTGTTCTAGATCTTCTCTACAATCTATACAGACTTATATCCTCTCATGCTCTCTAGTATTAGGTCTTGGAGTTTTTCTCTCCTTCACTCTACTATCAATCCACACACATCCTGGATCAACTCTCTTCTCTACAACTCTAAAACCCTACAACTCTACAACTATACAACTCTCAACAAACAAGAGCCGACAGAGACCTAGGTGAGAAACCCACACACAGCTTGGGTTCTCCATTTTATAGGCACTTACATGTTTTAATCAACCAACTCTATTCTGTTAGCTGACATGTTGCCATTCATATTCTTGTACATTCAGTTATAACTATCAGTAGGCACTATCGGCCCAAAATACAAAGATGTTTTATTCCCCAAAACATGTTTTATCCTAATCGACTTATTACCCATGATTTATTGGGATTTCCTTTTCATTCACTGCACGTCTTCTTCTATCATGGTTCCTTCCCTCATGGCTACTCTCGTCGCAGCTTCCCTTATGTCGTGAACTCTTCCCTTGTGGTTACTTCTATCACATTTTCCTCTACATCTACTCTTTTTTCGTAGCTCCCTCTACATCCACTTCTTCTATCGTAGCTCTTCCTCCGTTGCAACTTCATTTGTCGTGTGACTAGACTCTTCATATTCTAGAGTAGATTTCGAGCTGAATTATACCTATCTTTTTGTAGGGTCAACATGCCCTCAACACTCGCCTATGGATCATCACGAGCCACACTAGTTTGAAACTTCTGTTGTGACAAACTTACTTTGAAAATCCTGGAATATTTTCACTATCTGTGCGGTCTCCTCCTGTACTTCTGTTTTCTTATTCTTCAAATTATCTACAAGGTCAAAACTAATGTGTTCTGACGTTGTAAGTCCTACTGACTCTACTGCTTATCACACTTTATGGTGTACATGTTGAATAATACCTGTAACTCTTTATTCCTCTCTATCGTTGTTTGTTTCCTCATTTCCCCCACTACTAGATCTGTTGGGATAATCATTCTAGGGAGGGGTGGGATAATTTTGCATATCTTCTTCTTTTTGTGGTGGGCCGCATCCCTCTTTTCCATTCTTCTGTGTCGATGGATCATCCTGTCGCAAGTCTTATTCTATAGATAGTGGGTCATTGGTGATAGGGACTCACCGTTCTTTCAGCCAATATTGGGTCATGGACTCAACTTCTTCATCAGATAGCAAGTATTGTGTCACTAACCATTGGTGATGTGGGTCTTATTGACATTGCACCATGATATGATGGGGCCTGATAAAAAACTTAACAATGTTTTTAAAGCGTTGAATGGTCTCCTTTGTAATTATTGTCTGCTTCCTCACATGATATCGTAGGGAATCTGCTTGCAAAAATAACTCTATATTGTTGTTATTTTTCCTATACTTACTATCTTTGTCGAACCTTTGATTCTGGTATCGAGATCCTAGAAATCAAACTATTATATATACCCCCTGGAAGTTCGATGGTTCTGCCCATGTGAGGAACGAAAACAAAATAAGTAACCATGAAAATGGAATGTATTACATTTATCATGTGACTCCTCTGCATCTGCTAACAATTCATTTAGTAGATAATGTGACCAGTTCATTTGAACCCCCACTACATAGAGTTCAACTGTTGTAATCGTCCCTGCAGTACATTGGTTCATTCGCATCTTCCGCACCAACTTGGTAGCTAAAACCTTAGCTACAAACCAAATAGCGTGGTCATTGATGGAGGAGATAAAAAGGCCTTTGATGTCTCTGGTCAAATAATAATTGTCTTTTAACTTGTTCATCATCAGAGTGTCCTAGTATTTTCTGAAAAATGGTGTTGGGTCTACATGTGCGATTGGAAGCCCTGTAATCGCTGCTGTTTGCATGAAATCCACATAAATATTTAGGTCGAGCCATAGGAAACCATCATGGAATGATACCAGCAATTTTTAACACATGAATTTACCTCTGTGTTGTGACCAAAATGTGACATATACATCAACAACAATAAACCCGCTCTATCTAACCCTCTTTCCCATTCCATTGGAACTAGGCACATCGGTCCATCTAAACCAGTGGGTACCGTGCATTCTTCAAAATTCTAATATTAGGTACATCTTCTTTTCTAGGTGGAATAAACAGTGGTAGCATAGTCACAGACCCTATTTCTTCATCTTTTGGTGATGTTGTTGCTGGTGCTTTCTTCTTGCGGTTACCCGATCGATTCCTCGTTGACAAGCCTTGTGGGTCTGGTCTTAACCTCACTAGAGAAATTTCATGGGACTAGGGAACTTTCCTTGCAACCATGACTTCTGGCAGGACAAATCCTGCCACGTCTTCGATATTAGTTGTGTGCGACAATGTTTCAACAATGAATTATGCAACTATACTGGTAGTGGAAATCGAAATAACCATGATCTATGGCAAACTCACTTCATCTCTTGCAATTGAATATAGAAATGGAATACTCTTTTTCTAATGCAAAAGAATTAAGTGAAACTTGGGTGCGACCGTGATAATGTCTAGTTGTTTAATCAGTCAGTCCTCCACATGAGCGACCAATTAATGCAAAGGTAGTTGTCCTTGCTGTCACATGGGTTGATCATTCGAATGATTATCTGGAAACCTCTATGCATGTCATTACTCACCTATCACATCAATGGAAGTTATTGTGCAATAAGGACGGAAGTGACTACAAAGAACGTCGTCAAAATTGCTCATGCCTTTGAATTAATTACAACCAACTTCATTTCTGCAACTCTAGTTCAACTTGCAATAGCAGCAGTCTTCCTGTGACCTGTAATCAACCTTTGACATATTGCTTTCGATGCGATAGACAAATTGTCTTCACCATAATTTCTCATTTGCGACAGACAAACAGTCTGTGACGCTTTTCTTTCACAACATATTACTAAAAATATTCATAAGATTTTTTATTTTGTATTTTTTATTTATTATAATATCTTATTATTATTATTATTTTTTAGTCAACCAAGTCACGTATATATTTATAAGGATTTAGTTGATTTCCATTCACTAATCCTTGGAAAGGTGTGCCATCCAATTTTTTCAATTGCACTAATCCTCCATTAATGATATCCATTACGATATACGGTCCTAGCCACTGTGTTTTCAGCTTACCCGAATGCTTTAAAAATTTTCTATCATACAGAGGAACAAGTCCTCTGACTTGAAATTGCTTATTCTTGATGTGTTGATCGTGCCATAATTTATGTCGTTCTTTCACAATGTTTTTGATGATATCCTACAACAAAACGATCTTCTTCCAACTACACAAGCTGCGACAGTCTTTCCTCAAAAGCATCAACATTTGTCATCTCCATGATCATAGAAATCCTTAGGTTGGGTACAATATATTCCATTGGGATAAAAATATCTTGTCCATACACCAGGTGAAATGGACTTTGACCTGTCAATTTCTTACTAGTCTTGTGGTATTCCCACAATTTTTTTTGTATTTTATGGTCCTAGTCATCTCTTTGACCATTGCAAATATTTGTCAATGCATTCTCCAGGATCTTGTTAAATGATTCAACATCACCATTCGCTTGAGGGTGATATGGTGTTATATTTCTATGATGGATATGGAATTCTTCAGTTAATACTTTAATCAACTGATTGAAAAAATGTGTATCTTGGTCACTTATCAAAATCCTCGGGCATTTGAATCGAGTCACAACATTGTCGAACGGGAACTTGGTAGCAGTCATAGTAGTACAATCCTTCACAGGTGTGGCTTCAACTTGTCTGGCGAAGTAATTGGTCATGATAATAATATATCTTGCACCCATTCTCTTTCCTATTGGATTAATAGGTCCCACAAAATCAACAACTGATTTTTCAAATTCCTACAAAGTTACTTGAGGTACTAGTGGCATTTCATCTCGTCGCGACGACTTTTCCGTTCTTTGAGATACATCACAACTGTGACAGTATACTCGACCATCCACATGCATGGTGTTCCACCACAATACTTCTTGCAATATCTTTCACACTATAGGTTTTCTAGCATAATTTCCTCCTACGACACCAACATGCACTTCATTTAGTATCATTGGTCGCTCGTGTTCCAATATGCAACGATAAAGAATCTCATCAGGGCCCATTTTATATAACTATCTAGCGATCAACTGGAAGTCTGCAACTCACACAACTAACTGCTTCTTTTGTGTAGTAGTAAATTCAGCTGGTGCATATGCCGTACTCAAAAATTGTATGGCGTCTCTGTAATGATCATCAAACATTGTTATTGCAAATAGTTGTGCATCAGGGATACTATCATTGAGGTTACTAGGTTCTTCTCCACTCTCGAGCCTCGATAGATGGCCTGGTCCTGAATTTAGTCGACCCGGTTTAACAATGACTTCAAAGTAAAATTCCTTAAAAACGAGAATCCATTGGTTGATATCCCCCCCCCCCCAACAATGGCTTATTGACCAGGTATTTCAACGTTGAATTATCTGTGTACATTTTGAAATGTCCACCTAACAAATAGTGTCGAAATTTCTGTAGAGCATATAACATAGTTAGTCCCTCTCTTTCTGTCATGGTATAGTTCTTCTCTTCTATTGATAATTTCTTTCCAGTGAAGGCAAAAGGATGTTTAATCGACCCTTTAGTAGGCTATTCTAGTACCACACCAGGTGAGACAGATGACACATCGACATGTACATGGAATTCCTTTTTCAAGTCTGGAAATACAAGTATGGGTGTTGTAACCATCTTGTTCATTAAAGTGTCCAGAATTTATTGGTAAATTTTTGTCCACTGGAACTTAACATCTTTCTTCAATAACTTCTCCATCAGAGGAGTCGCCTCTGCATATCCCTTGATAAATTTTCGACCGTATCCTATATGCTCCAATGTTGTTCATAGTTTCTTCACTATGGTAGGTGGTGGTAGGTCGATGATGATCACAATTTTAGAAGGGTCGACCAAGATTCCATCATGACAAACTACATGGCCCAATAGAATTACAAAATGGGCACAACATATATTTTTCATTAATTTCAATTAAATATGATACTTGTGATAGTGTTCCAACATCATCCTAAGGATCTCAATATGATCCTTAATGAGCCCAAATACCGTCCAATTGTCGAAGTAGACCTCAAGAAATTTATGAATAAAATATTTAAAGGCAACCACTACTATCCCGGAAAACATAACAGGAGCATTCTTAAGTCCAAAGGTCATTACCATGTATTGGAAACAACCCATTCCATCGCAAAGGTTGTCTTGTGTCAATATTCCTTTGGGATTCTAATCTCAGTAACCAGAGAACCCATCAGTAAAAGAATAAACTTCTTGACCCTTGACACTTTCTAATACCTCATCCATAAATGGAGTTGGAAATGGATGATGTAAACAAGCATCGCCAATTCCTTAGGTTGACGCAAATTATTACTTCACTAGTATCCTTCTTATCTTGCACCACTATTGGACTGATCCATTCGTATTCTTCAACAGGTTCTATGATACATGCATCCATCATTCACTCCAATTGTGTCTTGAATTTTTCTTTATATCATGAATTCAATCAGTATAGTCTCTGCTTTACAATTTTTGCTCCAGGATTTAATGATATTTTCATTTCTCCAAGGTCTTCGACAATCCATTTCATTTCTAAGAGTTTGGTAGGGAAAAAATCCTAAAACTCATGCAATAGGTCCATAATTTTCCCAATAGTCTCATCATCCCAGTAATCTCCAATACTGGAAAATTTTGGATTCTCCGGGGAGCTAATGTTTACTTTCTTGACTTTTAGTGGATTTAGAAACTAATCACTAGAAATACCAAATCCTTCTACTACGTGCGTACCTTTAGACTCTGGTATGTTTATGTCAAGTGGGTCATTGTCATCAGGTTCTCCCATCACATTATAGCACTTTATCCAGTGTTGGATTGTTGTGCTGCGCTGATTGAAGTTTGTCATTGCGACAATGATATCTTCAAATATCTATGCCTTGATTACTTGTAATGCAACATTAATTGAAGGATGATCATTGAAAAACTCAAATGAGTGTGTGAAACTAGCACGGGGACTTCACTTAGAGAACCTCTCACATACACCTACAATCATGGGATATTAAATAATACCCTTAATTTCCAGAGATATTGACCCAAACTCTTTTTGTTGAAACCCCCTCCCAATACTTAAAACCTCCTCCCCATCCCTTTTTATACCTCAATCCTTATAAACCACCCTATCCACCTCCACCTTAAACCCCTCATCCCTCCCAATACCTGCAATATATTGGTTCAATTTTTGATAATTTTAAAACCCACAATATGAACTGACGTGATAGGATATTGGTCAACAAGTGAAACCCCCATGGAAACTAGTAGCTAACTCATCCCATTCAACAGTTCCTCGTCGCAACTCTACTAACGTATAGTAGTTCCTTGGTATCATGTCTAGTATGTGTATGAACTGATGAATCCATTCCTGCCACGGATATGCCTCCCATGTCACATGAAAATACTCAATATGGTCGAAAGGATTAGTTAATCCTGTATACTTTTGCCCAGTATAGATGCTCTATTCTCCAAATCTTATCTCCATTAATATTCGACATTGTGTCCATTCAGAGATAAATTCTTTATGTGTGACCCACCATCTAGAAGGTGTAGCTTTCAGTGCAAAGTCTAGAGAGGAGAAGAGCTGATGTTTTGTGAATTTTTTTTCAAATTCAGTTAGAAAATATGTAAGGTTAGGTAAACCTTCATATGTGGGTAGATCACTTACCTCGATTCCTACATGTCACACAGATCGTGTAATTCTTGCACATATCCTCATGGATACTTCATGCATTCGATTCTGCCAGTTTTCCAATGCTTCACCAGAATCCGATGTAAAGGAAGTAATACTCCTCCATATAATATTTTCGTTAGTTGTTGGGTTTACATAAATATTCCCTTGCAGATGTGATGTTATAAATATGGTCCATATAATCGCCTTGTCCTTCACTGTTTACTTGCTCGACGTATCTCTAACTTTCTGACGGCTCAATTGGTGTGACCACCCTTAGCTCTAAATATTCAAATGTTAAGTTTATTTTATTAAAATTGATGATGATCTGATTATCAATTACCTAGTCGATCCAAAAAAGTGCAGGATACAGTTTTTTGTCATCAACAATGTTGATTACTTTAAAGTCAGCATACATTTTTAGGCCTTCTACCTCAATAGGCACTTGATTCATTCGACCGATAAGTAGGAATTTCAACATATTTTCTAATCTGAGATGGACAGGAGACCACTCCAGTCGTGGTTTCCCCATGATTTCCAATGTTTCCTGGTCAGAATGTTGACATCAAATCCCAAGTCTAGGATAATATAGTCCATATCATAATCTCCTATCTAGGAAGTCATCCTTAACTTACAACCATTCTTTAATATTTTTCCCACATGGTTTACCCTTTTGTCTGGTCACACGTATTGTTGAGGTTATTCTATTAGAGTTGTCAATTCTGTGACAACATCTTTATCTTGTATTAGAGATAAGAAAATTTTAAAAAACTCTTTAAGCTTACTAACCTTTCCTGTTGGTTTCTTTCGGAACAACTAGTCAAATATTTCAGGAATCTCCATAATTGGTCTTCTAGGTAGTGTAGCGACAGATATCGATGCTTGATTCTTGTCGATGAATTCTTGTTGCACATCCAAGAATATTTATTTTTCTTTTTAAATGTCAAGCGCCACTCTCTTTTTTGTCGTTGGTCGCACCTGCAGTATTTCATGTTGTGTTTCTTGTTCTGCTTTAGTCACAAAACCTCCTCTTGTTACGACAGTTATATATGATTCCCTTGGCTCAATAGAAATATTCTGGATATTTTAGTTGGGGTTTGGGTTGGGATTCTGTAGAGGGGTTGGATTTCCCACGTTTCTAACAAGCCACTTTGCAATCAATTGTGGACACTACTCGACGGTATGATCAAAATATTTGCAATACGAACATGTATTTGTAGGGCTTGCACAATCCTTAGAAAATGTCCTAGTTGCCCATAATTATAACATATGATTTGGCCTCTTTCTTGACCAAATCCTCCTCCTTGTCCTTGACCTCTAAAATTTACACTCCCCCTTTGTTGAGGGTATTGTTGCTGTGATTATTGGTTATGTGGATACTAGGGATGAGGATACTAAGCTTATAGATATTGAGCTTGAGCCCACTCAGCTTGCATCTGCTCTTCATTTTTCATTAAATAGGTGTCCACCATTTTCTCTTGTAATAGTTGAAATGCTCTACAATACTTCTCATCATGGCCTATTGGTTTACAAAATTTACAATCTAAACTAGCTAGTGCACTTACAATCTTTTGTAAGTACAAACACTCTTCTAGTCGATGGCCTCTAGTTTGGAATATTATACACTAAGGCATCCCTTGTGTATTTATTGAGCTTGGCACTCCTAATGCGACATAATTCATGAGTGTCGAGAAATTATCCTTATGGTATCCCTCTCTTCTGCATATGTTACACCAAATTTCCTCTTATATCTCTTTCCATTTTTTAATGTCCTGGAGTTGTAGTGTAAGGTTGGCTAGCTGTGACTGAATTTGCATCATTCATGCACTAGTATCTCCTACAAGTGAGGATTCTAGCTTCATGGCCAACTCCAATGCTTCAATATGTGAAGTAATATTTTGTTGCATCAAGGGAATCTGGATGTGCGGTAACAACATTGTAATGGACCACACTTTGTGCTATACTTCCAAATTATGTAAGCTTACTTTAGCCATCATCATCTTAAATCTCTGGTCGAAGTCCCACACAGACTTTGTATACAATTGCTTAAACTCTTTAATATTTGTAATACACTAAGATTCAAATTTGGTCTTTTTGAATTCATCTATTAGTCCTTCTCGAATTTGGTCGAGTGTTTTTTGTTCTACTACTGTCAGAACCATAGAGAACTTCATATACCAATCCAACACAGGACCCCTCAGGGTTGGGATCATTTGATCCCTATTTGTGGCCTCATCTTGGACCTGTCACATAGTCCATATGGATTCACATAGAAACCAATGTTTCTCTGGGTCTTCAAACCCATTTCCATTGAAAATTAATAGCTTAATATCATTCCCAACCATTGTATTGGTCCTTGGTACCGCTGGATAAAAGGTTTGGCTAGCATAACTCCCTTTCTTGCTATTCCCATAATTATTATTACTTATATTGAAAAATACACTGGGAGATGAGTTTTTGGACCTTACCTTTGGAGATGTACACGGGGTCATAGGTGTGTCGTATTCTTACTCTGGATCTAGGGATTCTTCTTCTTCCCTTTCAGGGATAAGTTGGTATTCCTATTCCTCGTTGCAAGAACCTCTGTCAAAGTGTGACATCAACTCGTAGTCTTCTCATGTGGGCCTACTGCAACTTCCTCTTCTAGTCAATGTTCTTCTTTTTTTCTCGACCGAAATCTCCATCCACTTCTTAGAATTCCGCCCTCTAGTTTAGTTTCTCTATCACCAGGGAACATCTCAGCTTACTCTGCTCCATTTTTCTCACAAGTCATTTGCGGCATATCCAGGGTCATCTCAAAGAGTTCTTTACTCGTCATATTCCATTATAAGGATCAATTTTTCATATACAAGCATCGTTATCCAAGTTCTTAAAGATATCAAGTATCTTCCTCTAGGTCCTTGGAATTTTTTCTTTTCGCCTCACTATCTGATGTTATTGTGTCGAAAACAAACTCAATAGTTTCTACCCAAAAATCGATAGCCCTAGATATAGGTTTTCTAATATTCTTCAGCCACCGAATCGGTTGAGGAATCCACTCTGTCGGTTCTCCTTATTGGAACTTTTTTCGCTGGGTTGCTAGCTTCAAAAACCATTCATACATTAAAACATGAAACTCGCAAAAGAAATCTCGTGATTATCGGTATAAATATACCGCTCCCACCACTTTGTTGGATTCAACTATGATCCTTCACTTTCTTCTCGTGCAAACTCTAATGCTTTAAAATCCACACATTCTTGAATTTCTAGCTTTGTCGAGTGTCAAAACATGTCCCTCACCAAAATTATTCATGGTCCCAGCAACAGAACCATATGTTGGTGTTTCCTCCTTCGCCTCAGGTTTAGACCCTTGGTTTTCCATCAACAAAGACCAAGATATTGTCCTGACAAAGAAAGGATTAGTCGGCAGCACTTGCGACACGGATGCAGTCTCACCTGAGATATCTCTATGGGTAATTACTAGAACCAGGTTTTTGCAGTTGTGTAGCGATTTCCTCTTCCTTCGCACCTTACTAGCTTGCTTAACCAAAGCCAAAGAGTATGTTTCCTATTCTTATATGTTCATTCAAGATATTACTCTACTTGTCTGTCGACAGAGATTACAATAGTTAATATAATTCTTTAACATATATTCTTTCTACCCACAGTGCAACACATGCATCTAAAACCTCATTCATAAGTAAATGTTGGTCAATATATTCAGACCTACTTATTCACATCAAACATTCATTCAACATAGACATATTCATCAAATCCATAGTGAGACAATATTTAACATGGAAACCCATCTAGGAAAAAACACAAAGGCGCTTTTCATCTGGCATGAGAAATATATAGCACCTTTTGTCTCCGCACTCAACTTGTAGACTATGCTCTATATATTCTCTACAATATATACAAACTTCTCTCCTCTCATGCTCTCTATTCTTAGGTCTCTATATTTTTTCTCTCCTTCACTCTACTGTCAATCTACAGACAGCATGGATCGAATCTCTTCTCTACAACCCTACAACTCTACAACTATACAACTATACAACTCTTCACAAATAAGTGTCGACAGAGATCTAGGTGAGAAACCCACACACATATTGGGTTCTCCCTTTTATAGACTCTTACATGTCATAATAAACTGACTCTATTCTGTTAGCTGACAAGATATCATTCCTATTCTCGTACATTTAGTTACAACTTTCAGGAGGCACTATCGACCCAAAATACAAAGATGTTTTATTCCCTAAAGCATGCATTATCCTATCTAACTTCTTACCCATGATTTCTCAGGTTGTCCTTTTCATCTGCTGCACGTCTTCTTCTATCATGGTTCCTTCAGTCATGACTACTCTCATCGTAGGTTCCCTTCTGTCACGAACTATTCCCTTGCATCTGCTTATGTCACAACTTCCTCTATAACTACTTCTTCTTTCCTAGCTCCCTCTACAACTACTTCTTATGTCGTAGATATTACTTTGTCACAAATTCCTATGTCATGCGGCCATACTCTTCATATTCTCAAGCAAAATTCTATCCAATTTCTGCCTATCTTTTTCTAGGGCCAACACCATGTTAGAATGTGGAAATATAATTATCTTGGGGTGTGTACATGATCCCAAAGTATTTGCAACTTAGAAAGGGAAATCAATAGAATGTTTAGCGTAGGAATTCCCCATCTAAGAGACCAGTTTAAACTCTAAATACTATAAGGTTATGAGTAAATCCACAAGGAGGATATTATTATCTCACTCATATCTCTGGTGTAAATCATTCTGGGCTAGATTGAAAATGTCTATGCTTTGGTCATTAGCACGGTTTACATAACAAAGTAGAAACCTCCCTAACTACATGTTTATTATGAGTACCCAACTTTAAATAGACAATACACATGCTTGGGATAAACAATACAAGAACAAATCAACTTACCATTATAACAAATATGTTCTTCAATCAAGATCAATGGGATGCCTTTAATGGATTATATATTGCTCCTATTCACTTGATTTCTTATGGAAATATAGAGGGTTTTTTTTGTGGAGCTAATTATGTTGTTTAAGGATTTCAAGTCCATTTTACACTCTTATTATATGGTTATTTTATAAATCCCCTTGAGTATGTATTTTGTAGCCACTTCTTTTTTCATACGACTTCACATAGTACAATGGCCAAGGAAACCTCAACCTAGACCATGATCTATACTTGTGTCTAAAAAGAGGGAACACATATGTGATTTCTTGTGTACAATTTTCTTCGACTTGACAATAGGAATGTACTTACCACAAGTAGGTTATTATGTTCTATGTTTTTTCAACTCAAAAAAGTGTTTGTAGTATCAATTTGAGCAATTTCTAAGTCGTAATAATTTGTTGCATGTCTTATTTCCACTGTTTCCAGTTTCAGATAGTTTGTTCCTTATAGGATTCTATATTGACAACCCCAATTGACCGATCTTGGAAACACATAATTTGTAATTGATTTTTGGATGTTTTCATAGTGTCCAAAACAATTAGTTGAAAATTCAATATGGAATAGCCAAATTTTCATGTATTTTTCTTCATTCTAGAGAATTTGGCATTTTCATGGAATTCCAAAAATGATCATACATGTTGTTAATCTGTCTGGCCTATAGTGCTTACTATTCCCCCCCACTAGATAATGTAGGAAGTTGCAACTCATAACATTTCCTTTTTGGTCTTTTATTTTATTTTCTATGTTATCCCGAGTTGATTGATAGCTTGCACAATCTTTTACAGGTTGTCTCTATTTTTAATCTGTACATCCGATGTGTGCCTAGATATAACATAGTCATGGAAATACAAGTATAGATAGAGGAAGGAAAAGGGGAATCCTTGTCACCACCAATCACTATGAAGGAATAAATGCAAATACTAAATTTTTCATCTGAAGAATTGAAAGAGGGCCCAAGAGGGGCAAGCTATGAGATCCTCGAAAAACTTCAGCTACCCATAGAAACTCCTCTAACACTTGAGCATTGAAAATAACCTGGTAATGGAACATTGTTGAGAAACATTAGAGTGGAGCAATTCTAACTTATATATCTCATAAATATGGGATGAATTTCATCCCAAAGGGATTTCATTTCCATATAAGTTGCATTTCCTTCTCAAAATGTAAAAATATGCTACATATTCCGGGTTTTATAAATGGAATAATTTTTTTTATAGTATTCTTCACTAAATGATATTGTTCAAGTTCATTGTAGGGATCACCAATTTGGTAAAAATATGCTACATATTCCGGGTTTTATAAATGGAATAATTTTTTTATAGTATTCTTCACTAAACGATATTGTTCAAGTTCATTGTAGGGCTCACCAATTTGTTCCCTACTTATACACATCAATTCCAAATCGTAGAATGAAATCGCACGTTAATTACATATGTCATTACCATGTTTGACAACAACTTCAATTTGCATAATTTTTTTATCTGGCCATCTTATCCTTTGAGTGCATAAAAAAAACTAATATTTCTCTTTATATTCTAGTGTGAAAATAAAAAAAATCTAAGCATTTCTCTCTATATTCGAGTACGGGTAGAAATTTTTTTGGCTCTAGCGATAAGAGGATTTACTGCATTTGAATAGTTTTGGATTTCCTGCATTTGAATAATCCTTTGTGAATGTACATCGTATATACGCTATGGGAGTTAGCTAATCCAACATTCTCTCTCCCTCCCAAAATTCTGCAAGATGCTTATAATTGGTTAGTGTGGTAGATAACTAGAAAAAAGTTTATGATAACAGGTAGCAAAGGCATATAACTTGTGTCCTACCGATGGTATTCCGCTACAAATTAATAATTGTGCTAAAATGACTGGTTTATACCATACATGCCATAGTTGATATAGATCTATGTTTTCATTGAACTCAATATATTGTCTGTCTTGTTTCCTAAAGCATTGAGAGTTTGAGACTAAATTTGTAATGAAATTTCATTGTGTTTGATTGCATCAATGACAGTTCATAGTGTCACTAAACACAACTTAATTATTGTTCAAACTATTACTTTGAATGGGTTTGAATTATCTTGTAAACATAATTTTTTTGAATGCATATGCCTGACTGTTTTTAAGGTAAGTATGAAACATGAAGTTTATTTAAAAATTTTATATGAAATTTCGAACCGGTGAACTCTCCAATTTTGAAGGATATATTTTAGACATAGCTCATGACTACTTGAGTTGAGTTCACCTTCGAAGCTAACTATATTATATTCTAATAATCAATAGCTGTCCATCTTACTTCCAATGCTCAACCTTGTCAACATTCAAATCTATCCATTTTGATCTGAAAATAGGATCAAAACGATTTATTATTGTTACGCCGATAAGCATTTAGATATTATCTGGGATTTGGGATTTGCTTAAGTGAATCAACAAGATTAACCCAAGTGTAACAACTGTACTGCATGGATTCATTTCATGGTCATTGTATATATGTTGGGTATGATTGTCATTGATGCCCAAGAAGTTCATTAATAACAAAGGAAAATGCTAGCAAGTCAGTCATAACCATATTTAGTCTAAGTCAACGACTTGTCTACCATTGCCAATCGAATTCTACTACTTGTCAACCATTATCAGTTAAAGTAGACCACTTGTCAACCATTGTCATTCAAATTCGATTTCTTTTCGATGGTTGACCATTGTCATTTGAGTCACAATTAGAGTCAGAATCTGAATTGTCAAAACTAGAGTCGTAGACAAGTCAGATTCGGAGTCAATAGATTCTAGTTCGACATCAAATCAGCAAGTCAGAATCATAGTTCGACATCATAATCAGCAATTTGAAATCAACAGATTCTAGTTCGACATCAGAATCAATAAGTGAGAATTGACGGAGTTCAATTTGACATCAGAATTGACAAAGTTGAAGTCAAAACAATTGAATAAAAAATGCTGGAATACACAGTTTATTCATGAGGTTGATTCTCGTCATCGAAATAAATCAGTTAGACTTAGAATTGAAAATATTGACATATTGTAAATCAAAGAATAAAATAAGTTGGAAGGTAACGTGTGTAACACCCTGGTTTTGACCCCATTTGCATTAAACGTATATGATGTATGTATTGTAATTAATCATGGCGTGGAGCTAAAGACAAAAGCCCCACCATCTATTTAGCATTTTATGTTTCGGAGATTAAAATCGATGCCGATGGTATTTTGTGCTAGCTGGCACATTATAATTTTGGACATCATGTAAATATGTCAATGCAACAAATAATGAGATAGGGGCATGATTTCCTAAGGATAAGGGGGGGAATATTTAACCTCTGATCCAATGGGAAGAAGCCAAGTGTCAATAGGAGAAGCCATCAACTACCAACCACCTTTTCTTGTCTTATTCACCAACCAATTAAATTCTCCAAGAGTTAGTTGGGCAGTTATTTCCCTGGGGCTTGGGGATTATGGGAAGACGTCAATTCTGGCAGGTTTGTAAGCCTTGAGCACATGCTTTCCAAGGGGAAGGTTTTTTTCCATTACCCTCATGTGGAAGAGAGAAACCATATGCCACTCACGCACATAATATTTCCCTCATGCACTCACGCAGTTGATGTTCCTCACGTAGGCATTCTATTCCTCAACCATTTTTCATTCTCCTAGGCACGAATTTGTAGTCCACTCCATTTTTCCCTAGGATGGGAAATCATTTTTGGTAATGATCGATGGTTGGGTTTACTCCCCCACGATTTTGCTGCATTTCCCCATTGTTTTCCAAGCTAGAAATCATTTTTGGTAATGCCCAGCAGATTGAGGAAGAAATCATGATTTATGGGTGATGGTTGAGCCGTTTTCACCCACGTGAAACAATTGATCAATTGGTGAAATCGATTTTGGACCAGGGGTTATTTTTCCTCATTTGACACTTCTTATTTTGGATCCCATGATTTTTTCCTTCAATCCCAGAACTTGTTAATTGTTGTGTATGATTTTTTTGTTTAGTCTGAACCGATTTGGGAGTGGAAATGGGGTCTGAACTAGCTTGATAAACCTAGTGTGGGAAGGAACCTCAAAGACAGATCTAGGGGGCTGGTCTTCTTCTTTGTACAACCTGAATAGCACTAGAGAGAAAGGCATGGCCTGAGCGACTGTGTAGCAGAGAAGGGGATGCTTCTTTGTGTTGGGTGTGTAGATGTTCTAGAAGCATGGCTAGATCTGGTGCAGGTGTCCATAGCTTTGTGGTTGATCTCACTAGCCTAGAAGTCAGCCTTTCCAGCTCTTTTGTAGCTTGATAAACCCAACTGTGTTGGATTGGCTGAGTTTTGTTGTATTCTTGGCTATGTGTGAGCCTACTAGTGTTTCTTATTCCTTGTGGAAATCATGCCTAGCTCAGGGTGGCAGTGTTGCTGATAGATTGATGAGCACACTAGCCTATGGTTGGGTGGAACGTTGTAGCGACATAGCTGGTTGTGGGATGAGCTTCGCTTCCAAGATAATTATTCTTGTGCTTAAAATATTTGCAGTTGTAATTTCTTAAATGAATTATGGTGAACATGTGAATGCTTGAATGAGTTTTGCTTCCGCTGTAGACTGCATTTTGCATCTGTGCATGTTTTTATTTTCAATGCATTTCATTTTATGTTCACGAGGCTAGTTTTACAGGATTGTTAGCGGTAATGTTGCGTCCGCTCCACCTGGATGAGGGGTGGGGATGTGACAACATGTCTGAGTCGAGATTATGAATTTGATTATTTCATAATCATATGGTTAAATTCACAGGATTAATAGAGAAGATAATTCTAAATTAGTTTAATTTGTTAAGGGATGCTATGAAGGGTTGTGACTATTAGGAAAGATGCGTGATTGCTGGTATATAAACAAATCTCTAGTCATTCAAATAAGGTGTCTCTGTATACAAAAATTGCAAACCATAAAGTGTACATAAAACAAATAATATATAATCGCCTAAGGGTGGTTGGGAGGTGCAAGGGCAGACAACAAAATCCTGTAGGAAGTTGTAGCTTCCTTCTAGTTGTTGTTGATAAATAGGGTGTCGATGCACCCTTCAGTTGTAGCTAAAAATATTGGGTGTTGTAGCATCCAGCAAGTTAGTGCTTGCAAAATACTTGTAAATATAATTTTGCAGTAAACTTAAAGCATTTTTGGTTTTCCCAGTTGGGTTTCCACGATAAAATTTTGTGTTATGTTTCTATTGTTGTTTTTGTTTTTAAATAAGGTGATAAAAATTAAAGATATCTAAATATTGATTCAACGCCCTCTCAGTATTACTTGATTTTTCAACAATTGGTATCAAAGCAGGTCTCTTCACAAAAGTTTAACCGCTTGAAGAGAGATCATTTATCACTTGCCATGAACAAGGAAAAATGACCACCAAGGTTCCACTATTCAATGGTGAGAATTATGTGTTTTGGAGTGTTAGGATGATAAATCATTTAATTTCTATTGGACGTGAAGTTTGGTTATTCATAGAAAAAATGTATATATATCCAAAATATCCTCCCATATACCTTAAAGGAATAAAAAATTTGGGTACAATGCAAAATTTGTTAATGTAAGCTTGGGTGGATTATACAAAACATTTTTTTGCGAAAGTAATGCATTGCAAAAAAACAAAGGAGATTTTGGAGAAGTTACAGACCATGTATGAAGGAAATACCAAGGTAAAAAGGGCCAAACTCCAGACATTTAAAGCTCAATTTGAAAATCTAAAAATGAAGGAAGAAGAGAACATATCAGAATAATTTATGAGAATAGACGAAATTGTTAATGCAATTGAAGGGCTAGGAGCAGAATTGGAAGAAATTCAAATAGTTGAAAAAGTACTAAGATCACTTCCAATGATTTACAACCTAAGATATCCACCCTAGAAGATAGAGAAAATATTTACAATCTTACCATGAATGAACTATATGGTATCCTCATAGATTATGAGATCAGGATTAAACAAGATAACTCTCCAAAGAAGGAAGCAAATTTCAAGGCATCTAAAGTAGCCAAGAAATTCAAACCAAAGATTCAATCAGAAGACTCTGATGATGAATAAGCACTTCTTCTTAAAAATATTAAGAAAAGTACAAGTAAGTACAAAGGGAAACTACCCTTAAAATGGTTCAACTGTGGAGGAATTGGTCACTTTGCTTCCAAATTCCCTTATCCCAAACATGCAAGACAATGATTAGTGCCCTGAAGACTTTAAGAAGAACAAATGGGAATATAGGAAGAAAAAAAAAAGGTCTTTTAATCCATGGATGATAGTTTCGCATATGAGTCTAGTGAAGATGAAGAAGCATAAGTTCTATTCATGGGAATAGAGAGCGGAAACCCTGAAAAATAATCAGAAGGAGTGCTAGATCTTGAAGCATAACTCATAAGTGCTATTGAAGAATTAAGGTAGTATAAGAGGATGTACAAACAATTAAAAAACAAAATGACATAGGATGAAAAGAAAAACAATGATAAAAAAGAATTATTGCTGAGTTAAAAAATCAGCTTCAAGAAGCTAAAAAGGTTGAAAACCTTCTAGAACATCATCTCAAGAAAAGAGAGCAAGAATTAAAGAAATATGAGGCTGAATTAGTCTTACCTAGAAATAAGATTGATCAAGAATACTTTCAATCAAAATTTGTGAGCAACTCAAAAACTCTAGATGGCATCCTAAGTTGCCAAAGATCATCCAGTAATAAAACTGAATTGGGTTATGACAAAGGAAGGAAGTCAGAAAAATCCTTTCCCACAATACAAGATGGAAACAAAAAGAGTTATACTGATGTACTCAAAGACCCAGTTGAAAAGGGAGATAGTCAAAAATATGATTCTTTTCAAAATGAAAGGAGGACAAATAAAATTCCAACAAATAAAATTCCAAGAAGACCAGTGGCAAACAAAAATATGCAACTCTTTCTGGGTAATTTCTATGTCTGTAACAATTTTGGGCATAAAGCATTTGATTGTAGAATGAACCAAAAACATAATAAGAAATCTCCCTACAAGGAAGACAATTCTAGTGATCCTCCAAAAGGCATAAATCAGAATTTTTTTGCACCTTTACAGAGGTATGACAAAGAATGTTACAAATGTGGTAACTTGGGGCATATAGCTAAAAAATGTAAACCATTGGCTCCTATTGAAAAACGAGCCACAACTAGAGACAAGGAACAAAGAAAGTCTTGGAAAAGAACATAAGATGGGAAAGAAAAAATGTTAAATATCTCTATATGCCATAGAAAATAAATATCCATGGCATGTGGATAGTGGATGTTCAAAGCACATGACAACAGACCCAAGCAAGTTCATCAACCTAAAATGAGATCAAAATGGAAAAGTTACTTTTGGAGATAATGTATCGTCTAAAATAATTGGGAAAGGTACAATGGCTCTTAGAAATAAGGTTAAAGAAAAAAATATTTTGTTAGTAGAAAAATTAAAACATAACCTCCTAAGTGTGAGTCAAACTTGTGATCAAGGGGACATTTACATATTTGACTCCAAGAAGTGTGAAATTAGAAACAAAAATCCAGGAAAACTTATTGGTACTGATGTGAGAACTCCAAGCAATGTATGCATTCTAGAAAATGAAGAACAATGTTACACAAATCAAATTGATGAAAGTATGTTGTTGTATAAAAGGATGGGGCACTTAAAATTTGACAATATTGTAAAAATAAGTAAGAAGGTAGCCGTAATAAACTTACCAAATATGATAAAACATCCTAACTATGTTTGTAGACATTGCCTTCATAGGAAACAAATAAAATCAAGTTTCAAGATCAAAGAGCATACAACATCACAACCATTGGAAACAATTCACACTAACCTATGAGGTCCTACAAGGACTAAAAGCATGTAAGGTGAGCATTACTTCATGTTATTCATTGATGATCATAGAAGGATGACCTGGGTGGAATTTCTCAAGGAAAAATTAGAAGCCTTTATGAAGTTTAAATCCTATAAAGCACTAGTTGAGAATGAAACAAATCTCAAAATTAAGTGTCTAAGGTCATACAATGGTGCAGAGTTTACTGCAAATAATTCAATGAGTTTTTCAAAACTCATGGAATCAAAAGGAATTTTTCAACCCCAAAAAATCCTTAGTAAAATGTATTAGTTGAGAGAAAGAACAAGACAGTTCAAGAAGCATCCAAAACCATGCTTAATGAAGCTAAAATTCCAAACAACTATTGGAGAGAAGCAATATACACAGTTGTTTATATACATAACACATGACAACTCGGAGTAAATAGTGACTAAACACATTATGAGCTATGGTTTGGTAGACTAGCATCATTCAAGTAATTTAGAGTCTTTGGAAGTAAGTGTTACATAAAGAGAGACGGTGATAATCTTGGGAAATTTGACTCTCGGATAAATGGAGGTATATTTCTTGGATTTTCATCCACCAAAAAGCCATACAAATGTTACAATCTAAGATCACACGAGATCATAGAAAGTCAAGTGTAATTGTTGATGAGACTAAACCAAGAAAAATTAATGTTCAAGAAAATGAGGATGATGAAGAGAAAGATGAAGATTCTCAAAAGGAGTACTCTATTAAAGAGGAAGAGGAAGATCAAGATTATCAAAGTAGGAGGCTTTAGAACAAAAGGAAGAAAGGGAATATGAAGACTCTCCTTGATCTGATACAAAAACTCCATCTAGAAGAATTAAAAAGAATCATCCATAAACTCTAACCATAGGTGACAAATATGCAAGAGTTAGTACAAGAAGAAGAATAATGTTTCAAGAACAAGCATTAATCTCATTGGTTGAGCCAAAAAAATTTGCAGAGGCTAGAAAAAATAATGATTGGATCAATGCCATTAATGATGAGTAGGACCAAATAGAGAAAAAACAAACTTGGGAACTTGTCCCAAGATAATAAAAAAAATGCATGAATGTTATTGGGACCAAATGGATTTTCAAAAACAATTTTAATGAGGATGGTCAAGTCATAAGAAGAAAAGCCATACTAGTATGCAAGGGATATTCTCAAATAAAAGGTATTGACTTTAAAGAAAATTTTGCACTTGTGGCAATACTTGAAGCCAGTAGAATGTTTTTAGCATTTACATGCTATAAAAACTTCAAAATATACCAAATGGATGTAAAATATACATTCCTTAATGGATAACTTTAAGAATAAGTCTACATTGAAGAACTTGAAGGTTTTCTATTATCATAAAATAGAGACTATGTTTGCAAACTCAAAAAGGCACGCTATGGACTCAAACAAGCCCCAAGAACATGGTTCTCAATACTGGAAAAGTACTTGAAGCAACAAGGTTATAAAAGAGGGGTCATTGACAGTAAGAGCTACATAAAGTTTGAATACAAGACCATGATCATTGTTGTTGTTTACGTAGATGATATCATATTTGGAAGTGATTTACAGGTTCTGAGTGTAAACTTTGCTTCAGAAATGAAAAAGGAGTTTGAAATGTCAATGCTAGAAGAAACGACATTCTTCCTTGGCTTACATGTCTCTCAAAAATAAAAAGGGATGTTCATCTCTCAAACCAAATATATCAAATAAATGTTGAATTTTTTTTAAATTGAAGACTCAAAACTAGTTAGTACTCATATGGTCATGGGTTGTAAATTAAGAAAGGATGACTAGTCTTTAGAAGTAGATCATATCATGTATAAGTTAATAATTGGTAGTTTTCTATACATAACAACTACAAGACCAGATGTAATGCATTATGTAGGCTTGGTCGCCATATTCTAATCAACCCCCAAGAAAACACATATGGCAACAGTAAAAAGAATCCTTAGATATATGAAAGGAACTATGTAGTATGGTTTATGGTATCCAAAAGGAAATGACTTATCTCTGAAGGAATTTACTGATGCATATTGTGAAGGAAGTATTGATGATAGAAAGAGCACTAGTGGATCAACATTTTACTTAGGAAATTGATTGGTATCATGGCTAAGCAAAATGCAGTCCCCCAATTCACTTTCGACAGTAAAAGTTGAGTATATTGTTTTTGCATCATATTCTAATTTGTTGAAAATTGTAACTTCAAAAGATATTTTAATTGTATTTTTACTAATTTACCCCAAGGGAGATGATATTATTCCTCCATCGGGATGTTACTATTGTAATAGGTCATCATAGAGTCATGAGGTAAAGCTTCCATTGTAAGTTAGGTCAATTGTACTCCAATGAATATAATATAATACTATTTTGAGTCTTCCTAGGTGAATTGGTCCCAGATAGTTTAGTGGGGCCGACTTGTTTAGGGTAAAAGTAAGTTGACATAAAGTGTATAAATAGAGGATTTGTGTTCCTCTTTATAATAGAAACTCACTCATCAGAGTAGCGCATAGGAGAGGGAGAGAGAGAGATCAACAAGGAGAAGAATACATGGTTTATGTTTTTATCTTATACATCTTATACAGAGGAAGTTTTGTTGGGTTTTCTTCCCCTTGAGGGTTTCCCAAGATAAATACTGTGCCTATCTTGTGATTGTGTTTCTTTTAGTGACTCTGCATATGCTATTGTTGTGAATTTGGATTAAACACTAATGATATCTAACTTATCATATGAAATCTTAACATGGTATCAGAGCTAGCATGAATAGGATAGCTTTCAAAAGGTGAAACTCTCTCGCCTCTCCCTTTGGAAGAAATTAGGGTTTTTGCAAAGTTTGGAATTTGGAAGATATGATTGCATAGGAAGTTGTGCCTCCCTAGAGTGCATCTATTGAGCCCAATATAGAATTTTTTGGGTGGTTGAATCTCCAGGAAATCCAGACCCTAGTTTGGACCTAAACCAGAAAATTGCAGAAAACCAGAACCAGAAATTCTACAGAAATCGGAACCTCACAAGCAAGTTTTGAAGGGTGAAGATTTGGGATCTCCATAAATTAGTTGGACCAACCAACTTGCCTCAACCAAGTGCATATTTTGGTAAGGTCATCTTTTAATTTTGAGAAATTTCAATTTTTAGTGATGTCTTGGACAGGATGGCCCCAAGCACTAAGCTTGAGGACAAACTAGAAAGCATAGAAAAATTCCTATCATGGAAGCATAGGATTGGTCTCATTGTTAAAGAGAATGTCCTTGAGAAGTACATCAAGGATGAAGTTGCAAAACCAAAAGAAGATGAAGCTAAGGAGAAGCATGAACAAGACCTAATCAAGGAAATGAAGATCATTGTTGATTCTATCAATGATCACTTGATCTGTCAAGTTTCATCTAAGAAGACACCAAATAAAATGTATGATGCACTTTCTAGAATGTATGAGGGAAGGAACATCAACAGAAAGATAAAATTGAGAGCTCAACAGAAGGGCACTAATATGAGTAAAGGAGAATCAATTCAAGATTAATTCACAAGCATCTCCTAGTTCAGGGAACAACTAAGTGCTATTGGAGACACCCTTGATGAGGATGAACTAGTTATGACTGGTCTTAATAGTCTCACTAGACCTTGGGATTCTTTCATACAGACTTTGAGTGCTAGAAAATAAAGTATGAAGTTTGACATAGTATAGGAAGATTGCATTCAAGAAGAAGCTAGAGTAGCTAATAGAAAAGCTCTACTCAGAGAAGATGATCAGGTTCTAACCATCCATACTAAAGGAAGAAAACAATCAAAATTTAAGAAGGATATTCATAAACCTTCAAAGAATAAGTTTAAAAATAAAAGAGTAAACAATCAGAAGAAATATTACTCAAAGTATCAATGTTGTAACTGTCATAAGATAGGACACCTTCCCAGAGAGAGACCATCACCAAAGGAGAACAAAAATAAAAGACTTGCATCATGCTCATCTAGTTGAAGATGAGGATGAAGAAGAAAGACCTCTGAAAAGACTGACAAAAGAAGAATATGTAGAAGAATATGTACTATTATATGCACTCTTTGGGTCTGTAACACCTGGAGAAGATACATGGATTGTTGATAGTGGTGCTTCAAAGCACATGGCAGGGAAGAAGAAAAATTTGTCAAGACTCGAAGAAAAGATCTATCTTCAGAAAGTGTCATTAGGATATGACTATCAATATCCCATCAAAGATATTAGTGAATCAATCTACAAGTTTGACTCTGGGACTTCCATGAAGATGAAGGAAGTGTTGTATGTACCAGGTTTGAAAAAAAACCTACTTTCCATCTCGGCACTAGATAAGAAATGATATATATTTTCTTTTATAGATGGACAAGTACTTATGTGATCTAAAGGAAAGACACTTGAAGATGTTGTGGGAATTGTTGAAGAAGAAGGAGGACTGTACAAACTCAAAGGACATCTAGAGACAGCTCTTGTCAATGAGACTACTAGCTCAAGTAAACTATGGAATAAGAGGCTTGATGACATCAAATACAAAGCACTTCCCTATGTGAGAAAGGTGGTAACAGGGTTACCAGATCTGAAGATCGATCATGAGGGAACTTGCAAAGGATGTGCAAGAGGAAACAACATTAAGAATTCATTTCCGAAAAGTAAAACAAAGACAAAAGGTACATTGGAATTAATTCACTCTAATGTATGTCGTCCTATTCCCTCCATATCGTTAAGTGGATATGAATATTATGTCACATTTATCGATGACTATTCAAGAAAGACATGGATATAATTCTTAAAGAACAAGAGTGAAGTGTTCAGGAAATTCAAGGAATTCAAATCCTTGATAAAGAACCATTCAGAAAAAAGAATCAAGACACTGAGATCAGATAATTGTGGAGAATATACTTCAAAAGAATTTGAATCATTCTACAAGGAGGTTGGAATCAAGAGGGAACTAACCACTCCCTATAATCCTAAACATAATGGTGTTACGAAAAGAAATAATAGAACTATTATGGAACCAGTAAAAACAAATATTCATGACTAAGACCTCCCCATGTACCTATGGGTTGAAGCATCAAGAACAACGCTATATGTGCAGTATAGATTATCTCACAGTTCTCTTGGATTCAAGACTCCTGAATAGATGTATACAGGAAATAAACCTGAAGTGATCCATCTCAATATATTTGGTTGTACACTACATGTACATATTCCGAAAGAGAAGAAAACTAAGTTGGATCCTTATGGAAAGAAGGGAATATTTATTGGATACTGTGAAGTCTCCAAATCCATTAGGATATACATTTCAGGATTCCATCATATCGATATTAGTAGGGATGTAACATTTTATGAAGAGGAAGCTCTTAATAAATATAGAAGGCGTCAGCTTGAAGAAGTACATGAAGAGGATGTACCTCCTAGAATGATAGAAGTTGAACCCTCTCCTGAAATAGTAGCATATGAAGATCACAATATGCTAGAACCTCAAGAACCCCCTACTATAGATATGTCTCAAAAGAGAAAACCTGATTGGGTAAGAGAAATCATACAATAAGAAGAGAGATATGGATCTCCAGAAGGCTCCACAAGAACAATCAAAAGGTCAAATCCATACTCCAGTTATATAGCTTTGATGTGTGACCGTGTAGATCAAGAACCCACCAGCTACGAGGAAGTTGCATAGAATAAAGAGTGGGTGGAAGCAATGACAAAAGAATACCAGTTGATAATGAAGAATGATGTTTGGGACATAGTACCCAAACCAGAAAAATATAGTGTGGTATCTTCGAAATGGATCTACAAGATAAAAAATGTTGTTGATTGAATTACTGAAAAGTACAAGGAAATATTTGTGGCTAGAGGATTCTCTCAGAAAGAGGGGATTGCTTATGAAGAGAAATTTTCTTCATTAGAAAGGTACACTTCCATTAGAACCATCATGGCACTTTATTCCATGATAAAGTGGGATCTACACCAAATGGATGTAAAGACAGCCTTCCTGAATGGTATGAATGGGGAAGAGGTTTACATCGAACAACCACACAGATTTGAAGTCAAAGATAGAGTGACTCATGTATGTATGTTGAAAAAAGGCTCTGTATGGACTGAAGCAAGCTCCTAGAGCTACTTGGTATGGTAGAATAGATAGCTTCTTGACAATCTTGGGATTTACCAAGAGTAAAGATGATCCTAACTTTTGCATGAAGGTTATGGATGATGAACCTGTCATACTATTATT
>LPNX010617530.1:2225-55128 GCA_001517045.1 Pseudotsuga menziesii | reverse complement strand
TGATTAGATAGGAAGCCAAACAGGCTGAGCGGAAGGTGAAACCCAACCGCCATGTACTTTGTATAAATATAGGCATTTGCATTGGAAATGATAATTGAATACTTATATGCGTTATATATTATGTTAAAAAGGTAATATATGCTATATGAATACTTATTTTTTAAGTATTATAAGTTAGTATTATTTATATTTTTGTTGTGTTAAAGTGGCGATATTAGTATTATGGTGGTGGTTTTAATATCATACATATTTTGAAGGATAATTATATACCATATGAATACTTATTTTTTAAGTATTATATGCTAGTATTATTTATATTTTTGTTGTGTTAAGGTGGTGGTATTAGTGTTATGGTGGTGGTTTTAACACCATGCATATTTTTTAGTGTTAAGGTGGTGATATTAACACCACTTATATTATTTGGTGTTAATTATTGTTAACCTTATTGAAAATTGAGTATCTCATCATGCATGTTAAAAAAATGCTACTTTAGACAGTACAATAAAGTCATGCTAAGTCCTTATTTTCCACATTGACATGGACATATAGGATATAATTATGAGATAGGATTTAATTATGAGAGTTTGCACCCTAATCATAACAAATTTACAATAAAATGTTTTGTAAATACTTAATTCATTTTTTTAATATTATTCAAGGAAATAAATGCTGGTAAGATTATGAAGCTTTGCATCATAATCACAACAAATTCACAAATAATTATTTAATCAATAACTCAGGTCAATTATTTCTTTTTATGATATTTAACTAAATAAATACAAAAAAATATTTTATGAGGCTTTCCACCATACACAACAAATTCATATGTAGTTATTTCGTAAATAACCCAATTCATTTATTTACCTTTCCAAATAAATAAATGCTCATTATCGAATTACATAAATATCAAGTTTTCAAATAACTCAATTAATTTAATTATATTATTATATTATAGTTTTCACTTCAAATCAATAACTAAATGCTCATTACAAAATTATTATTGACAAATAATTAAAGGCAATCATTTTTAATTTTATTTCTTTTTACGATTTTATTGGAAATATTTTTATGTATTTTAATAAATTGTTGATTAATATCAAAGTCATTATTAGGTCTTGAGCAGTAGATATGGGCCTGATATCCATGGACATGGTTGAGGGATAACCGTTCTTCCTTGGACCCTAAATTCTATGAATCTATGACCATGAAAGACACCTCAAGGGTCAACCCACATGTATTCCTAAAGGCATGCTTAGCTTTTATTTGTGGACATTGATACTATTACTAGGTTTTGGTCACTAGGGATAGGCGTAGTGGCCATCAACATGGTGTAGGGAATAAACCTAGGGTTTTAGCACTAAAATAATTTTTTAGGAATATAGGGACAAGAAAAATGTGTTCAACCAACACAAATTACCTCTTGAGAGGATCCTTGTGCTTAAAATAGGGATAGAAGGGGAATTGTGAGGAAATAACGATTGTTATAGGTCTCGAGGCATATATATTATTAAGGGAGGAAACTCAGGCCTTAATCTTTAAATAAATCATGTAGGCATCTAGGATCAAGAAATATAACTCAAACCCCCACATAGGAGCTCTTGGGCAAGGAAAATTTTAGGGGTGAAATTAAGCCCATGAGCTATTTTTCCATGGTTTTTTCCAAAAACGATTCACCAATTTGCATTTTTTGAATCCCTCTTTCACTCAATTTTGAGGGATAAAACTTTTTCACTCTAAAAATTGTGAAATTATTATATAAACTACATAAAATCCTTAGAAACTGAAATATTTTAAAAAAGTATTGCCAAATATTTTATAGTTGACATTTTAAGAATTGGTAAGATTCACCAAGGTTTATACACTTTTAAATAAAGTATGGATCCTTAAAATTTTCCTTTCTCTTGAGGTTATCATTGGTCTAAGAATAAGTGTATAAATTCTATTATGAAATTTTAAGCACTATACACAGGTCTTAAGGCCCTTCACATGATCAAGGGATTAAACCCAGGCCTTAGGCCATAATGGAATACTTTGGGCATCTAAGGCCAAGAAACATAACTTGAACCACTACACATGACCTACTAGGGGTATCCTTTGTATTTAAGTGATAACATCAACACAAAATAAAAAACAATAGGTGTTTTTAAGTAGTATGTATGGGTCTCATGGTTTTGAATAATGTCAAGGTAGGAAAATTGGACCTTAGGCTCGAAAGAAAGCTTTGAAACGCCACACATGAATTACCAAGGCCATCCTTGGCATCCAAGTGGGGATATCAATGAAATTTGGAGGTTTCCAACACTAGTTATGGGTCTTAGAGCACTAGATATAGTTGTGGGAGGAATCACCAGATTCAGATCCCTTAAAGGAAGCTTCTATTCATTTACGGCCAAGAATGATGTCTTAAACCACCACAAAGGACTTCCCAAGTATATCCTTCACATTTGAGTGGGAATATTGGTGACATTAGGAGGTTTTAGGTATGAGTATTGTGGTTGTGTATATGGTCAAGTGAGTAAACCTTGACCTTAAGTCCTCAAGGAAGATTCTAGGAATCTAAGGGTAGGAATGATGCCTCAAACCACACATGATGGGAAATCAAGGGTATATTTCACTTATGCGTTAGTAGTGATATCAACAAAACTAGGGGGTATTGAGCATTATATATGGTTTTGAGACCCTAAACCACCAAAGATGCCCTCCAAGTAGGGTTTTTGGCACCATTAGGAGTTTTTGTATAGGAGGTATGGATCTCTGAACTCTATATAGTATTGAGGGAGGAAACCTATGCATTGGTAATAAAGGAATATTCTAGGCATCAATTTCCAAGTATGATGTCTCAAACCATCACTCACAAAATATGGAGGAGGCTATCCTTTAAGTCCAAGTAGGGATACATGAAGCATTGGTATTTTTTGAGAATTATGTATTGGCCTCATGGACCTTGACATGATTGTGGGAGGAAACTTCAGAAATATTCCCTAAAAGAATATTCTAGGCATCTAGGGACATGAATAATTCCTCAAACCACTACACATGAAATTTTAATATTATACTTTACATCTAATTGGGGATTCTAGAACCATCGAGAGGTTTTGAGAACTATGTATGAGTCTTGGGGCCCTTGACATGGTTGATGGAGAGAACCTAGGTATTAGTATTGAGTGTAAGCTTCAAGGTATCTTGGGTCCAATTACAATGTCTCAAACCACTACACATAACCTCTCAAGGGGATCCTCGGCTTTCAAGTGAGTATATGGAAAATATGAGGAATTTTCTAGTACTAGTTTTCATTCTTAGATCCCTACACATGGCCAAGGGATGAAACCTAAGCTCTAGGAACTAAATTAACCTTATCAGAATCCAAGGCCAAGAACAATACCTCAAATAGTCACACATGTCATTTTTAGGTATCATTATCCTCAAAGTGTGGCAATTAATGTTGCTAATTTTTTTTTAATACTAGGTGTGGGTCTTAGGGCCTTGGAGTGAATAAAATTGGGCCTTATACCCTAACATAGCATTCTAGGAATTTGAGGTCAAGAATGACAATCCAAGCCAAGGGTCCCCTTAATATTATCGTTAGCCTCTAAGTGCATATAACAATACCATTATTATGTTTTGGGAACTAGGTATTGTTATTGGGGCCTTATAAATGGTTTGGAGAGGAAATCTAGGAATTGGGCCTTAAATGAAGTTTATAAGTATCTAGGGACAATAACTATACCTTAAACCACTATACATGGGCTCTAAAGAGTATCCTTATCCTTATGGTGAATATATCAACACCATTAGAATGTTTTGAGCATTATTAATGGGTCCAATGGCCCTAAACGAATAAATCTTGGGTCTTAGGCCCTTATGGAATAATTTAGGAATGCGAGGCCAAGAAAGATTAGTTGAATAATGATTTAGAACCTTCCTAGGTTATTTTTGGACTCTAAGTAGAGATATTGATGCCATTATAAAGTTTTGAACACTAAGTATTGTTATCGAGCCGTTGGACATGGTTTAAGGAAGAAAAGTGGGCCTTAATCCCTAAAGGAAGCATGTAGGAATCAAAGGTCAAGAATGACACATCAAATGACTACACATTGAATTGTTAGGGTTATCCTTAGCCTTTTACATGAGAAATAAATTGCATTTGGATTTTTTTATCAAAATATCTACATTTTGGGGTATTGATCATGCTTTTGGTAGTAAAGAAACACTCAAGGCATCCATGGCAAAAAATGATGCCTCAAACAACCACATGGATTCCTACGGTTATCATTGGCCTCTAAGTGGAGATATTGACAACATTAGCATATTTTGAACATTAGGTATGGGTCTCACATCCTTCGACATAGACAAGGGAGAAAATTGTGGCTATAATACCTATTGAAAGCTTCTAGGCATCTACGATCAAGAGAAATGCCTTGGACCACCACACAATACATTATGCGTCTACTGGATTATCTAAAAAGAACACAATTGATCCCTCCATTAATGAATTTAAGTCACACATGGTGCACATACATAGCTTCAATATTGTTTCATGCCTTCACTTGTTTTTGTCATTATTCATCGATACCTTTTGAGTTATGATTATCTACCTACTTGAGCCATTCCAAATAGTGGAAACATTGAGCCCCATTGGATGGATATTGTGGTCCACCTATTTAGGTACTTTATCACACAATGCAAATAAAGTTATAATTCAATCATGACCAATCCTTTGACCTAATTGATCCACACAACTAAATCCATCTACTAAGTGGACTGAACAATCTTGTTCAATAGATGCCATCTTGGTCCTTGTAATTGAGTTCTTTAATTTTTTAGTGAACACCCAACTAGTACTCCCTCTTTAGTTAACTCTCTAAAAGTTCCTCTCTACACATAATGACCAAATACCGACTTTGTTCAATGGTAACATTGTTTCTTATATGGATTCATCTCTATGTTGAACATCCAATTCTACAAAATTAGCTTTGTGGTGAGATCCCAACTAGTAATCCCCCTTTAAATAACCCTCGAATGTCATATATAGCTGACTGCAATATATTGACCACCAAAAGAACCATGATAAACAATTAACACAATCCATCTTGTTAATTGCTCCACTAGGTAGTTCTCATAAAGAGTCATTCAATGTTTCTCCCAAATTTCACTGTCTTTCTAGGCATAGTACATCAGCATGTGTTCAACATATTATTTGATAGAACACCTTCAACCATTAGACCACAACCTTAGTTTTTTCTTGCTTGGAAAAACTGTAGTTGAAACACCCACTACTTGGATACTAATTATTAGGAATGATACATTCTTGGCCAATTATACATAGAAGTAACCTTTTCATGAGAGTTAGTTCATGTTTCCACCGAAACTCATTTGTATCGACTAAATCACTCTACTACAACAACTAGTATCTTACCCAAGTTTCCTCATACATAAAAACTATCCTATAAGCAAAGGGAGACACGACTAGGACCTATGTCTTAACAAAACCATGAATGGATATCCCTATTTTCCTACTCCATTATAGAGTTCTCACATATAGACAACACTGTTGTATAAGTTTGTCCTATTGGGTGATTCATATTCATTTGTTTCAATGTTCCCTCACTATATCCCCAAATATGACTAATGTTATGTTCTCACATTATGGAGACATATCACTGGAACTTTAGGTTTCACTAAGGCAATCTCAATTTGTTTTTATTCAACAAAATCAACCATTCCTTGGTTTAATAACGTGTTGAAAAAACATCTCCATCAATATCATATCTGGAAAATTAGGATCAAGTATTTGGACTGAAGAGTATATCTTTCCACCGTTTTAAGAACAATGTTTGTGGGAGGTTTAATATTGGAATAGCCTTTTCTATACTTGAACATTTCTTGAATTGAGAATATGTTGACAAAATATCTACACCAATACCATGAATACAAAATTAGGTATAGGTATTTTAGATCACCTAAGAGTGCATCTTTCCACCATTCTAAGGACCAATTTTTATGCTTTGTTGTAGAAGGTTCAATATTGAAATATTGTAGTTATGGTCTGAGTCAATTTTCTGAAATATATGATCCTTAACTATCATCATATTCTAACTATGTTGTTGCATGCATTGATCCATCAATAAATTGCGCTATTTACAATGCAATATTGCATATGGTTTGATCTTTGAAATCCATTTTTCTGATCTAAAGATCACTCAAAATTACCTTTTATATCATCACTAGATTGAAATACCTAATGTTTTGATAATCATGACCTTATTTCTTGATAAGGTTGATCACCAAGGGATTTGGGTGCTAGAGAATAGTTAGGAGAGTAATTACAAACCTCGCTCAAGATCTAGGTCCTATTATGTATACTTTTTAGGATACTAGAGAATCAAAGTGGTGCAACACAAAACCTGATTGACCAATTTATACCTTGTGCATGCATCTTATGATGTAACTTGCATTTTTATTTCTTTCAGTATCTATTGTGCCTGATGGTACCTATAAAATTCCTTCCATAAATGGTTTGTGTATATAACTTTTATTGGATGTAGACACATTAAGGGATTAAGCAAACAATGCATTTATGAGACCAAACTTAATACATGATAAGAGTAGTAGATCATGCTTAGTATGGAGTTAGAACAACTATAAGGTTTGAAGTGATAACAACACTCATCCACATTTGGGTGTTATGGGCTTTGTCTTTAATTCCTAGAAGTTGTGACAAGAAGCATACTCATGATTGTAAAGTGTTTGTGCATATTAATTATCCCTAGAGTAGGGATGATACTTAATTCATGGATGCATATGAGCCTAGCCAATTGCAATAGAAGTAATGAGAAAATTGATTTAATGGAAAATCGATCAAATTGATCTCTTGGGTTGTAGGTTCTTTTTTATCAATACCTCATATGTATAGATTGCATCTAGATATGTTGTTCTTATTATATGTCTTTGATTTATAGATTTGATGTTTAAAAACCATTAAATACTAAATTCAAGTAAAGCATCATAGATACCAATATTGGGATAGAAAAAAGGATTCTTTGATTCAACATGGATAACTTGTGCATTATTATTTAGGATGTGTAATCAAGGTATTTAACAACCTACAAATTCTACTGAGTTGACCAAATAATAGGGAGACATGGTTCAAACCTTTAAATTTTGAGATGATCAATAAATATCTTTTGGTCATATATAGTGACATCATGAACTCCCTTTAGCACGGGTTAATATGATTTTTTAGGGGACTATAGTCTATGCTTTGGACTAGGCTTCGCAAAAGTCTATGTGTAACCAGTGAGAAGGGGCCCATACAACAACATGCAAGAAAATGCTTTGATTATATCTTTGATAGTTCTCATTTAATCTCTCTGTATTTCCTTATCTATACCATGCATCAATTTCACCCACACTTTAGTTGCATACAGGTTGTGTAAGATTAAGTGTCCTCTCCCATTCACCATTATTCGATGTAAGGCACAAGCATGTCCATTGATTGAACTCCCATTGAATCTTGCTGCCATAATGAGGTGATCAGCCATGCAAGTTGTTCTTAAAATTGTAACGATGCCATTCGCTGATGCCAGATAAACAATGGAAGATGGCATGTGGTGGTACATGCCTCCAAAATCATGGTATTATGTTACAGTTGAAGGAAGGAAGGGGATTGTTGCACTTAGTCACAACAATGCTTAAAATCCACTGAAATCTCAAATCAACACATGTAGGACAAGTAACAACAAATAATTTCAACTCAATTTGATCACACCTACATTCATAGAATAACCATGATACTCGATTCCAACAATAAAATTAACTTAGCACTTCGACATTCAAATTACAAATTAAAAAAAGTAATCTTTCTACAACAAAACTAAAAATTTTACAATGAGTTTACAAACTCATAAAACATAGAATAGGAAATACAGAGCAACAACTCTGTTTTCTTTTCAACTCAAATATTTTGATCTGATGCTCTATACAAAATCAGAGTTACATGGATATATATACACCATGAAACATGAAGCCATTAAATTTAAATTGACCCTTCATTTTTCCTCTTCAAAACTTGGCTCTTCAGAATTTTTATGAAAACTCTGCCCTTTTGAAATTTGATAGGTTGAATAACAAAGATAGTGGATGCAATTTCGTTGCGACTCTTCAAAATATAATAAATTCGCTGCCCCTTTTTTATTTAATGAGTTGGAACAATATGGTGGCTACGTCTTCAAAATTTGAATGAATAAGGTAGTGTGGTGGTGGATACTTTTCAAAACCTTGGAAGCCAAAAAATCAAGCGGCGGAGTAATTAATTTCCAACATTCCCCCCCTTAATTATTTCACCCAAAAAAAATATTTCTTGTTCTTGTTTAAATTTCAAAACTATTGTTACTACTATAACAAGTAACACCATTTAGAACAATGTTGTTATATCATACAAACTCCTATGTTTTCTTTGTGAAATGCAAACAACTTTGAAACTTGTTTCACGTTCTTCATTGCAACATACTAGTGCAACTTATCTTCAACTCTGGCATGAGTATTTCTTTTTCTTTCAACTCCAAACTTTGAAACTTGTAATTTTTTTTTTTGCTTTATCTTCATATTTACCTTGATCTCCTTCATCTCTTGCTTCAATCATGGCTTCATCCATTTCTTCATATTGACTTTGGATAGTGATAATCTGTACTCCTTTTGCTCAGTAGCTCCATAGATTAGCTCATCAACACAATGCTTATTCTCCTTAGCTCCAGTTGACTGCTCATAATTAACAAAACTTGCATACTTAAAAAAATTTGTGAGATGATGACATAAATCACATTCTTTTTTGTTGTTTTTGTTTTTCTCTACTCTAAGAGCATCACCATCATTACAACAAAACTTTATAATTTTCATCGTTTGCTTCAGCATCAAGGGCATTGCATTCAACCTTCTTGAACTTTGAAAACCAATCATCTATAATAACTCCATTAATGTATTCTATTGATTTCAAAACATCATCTCCTACTACTTCAGTGTCATTATGTAAACACATTAATTGATAATAATGCTTGATTTCTTCAAGACTCCATGACATGATGATATTTTCAACTGATTCTTCAATCAGTTCATCTTAGGTGCAATTTAAGCTCATCATTTACACTAACAACTTCTTCTTCATATTCAACTGGTTTCTTACTTGAATACTCAAAAAATTTGTCAAAATTATATAAAATATTATAATATGAACCATTTTGGTTGTTTTCACTTTTCTCTTCTCTTAGATTTGTCTCTATTTCTTTATTCAAATCTTATTTTGCTCCTCTAAAATAGCACTCAAATTACTCCATCTCTACTTTTGCGGCAAGACCAACATCTTCATTATATCTTGGATTTTCAATCCATTCTTCCAAGAATTTTAACTCTTTGTCAAGAACATCATTTGTTGCTTCAACAACTGTATCTGCAGCAAAACACGCAACATCTTGAGTGTTGTCATAATTAAAACCCTTTTCTATCACTACTTCTATAGTCGTTAAATCATCCACCTCTTTATTTTTAGCATCATCATAGATACCTTTTGGTTGTACTATATATGTTTTAATCACTGCAACTTCTATGCATTCTACAACGCTTTTATCAAATTCTTCAAAAAAATTGAAATCATCCATATTTTTAAAAACATTACAAACCGAGGTTTGATACACAGGTCCAAGCACTTTGACATAGTGCTCTTGATCTTTCTCAGCTTCTGATGTTGCTTTAAATACTGCTACTATTGAAGTTTCAACTCCATCATCAAGATGCACATATTATGTTTTATTTACAGAGCCTTCACACCCTTTACTATGTTCAAATTTAACTGCTTTAGCAAATTATGTCTCAACATCCTCAAGTTTTGTGGTTGTTTCTATATGTGATACAACAAACTCATGAAATTCAATTTCAATTTCTGGCTTACAAGCCAAGGCCTCAAAAAATTCATCTGGACAATATACACGATTTTCTTCATCTACTAATGTAGATTATTCATCGAATTCAGTTGTTACTACAACATTAACTCCACAATCTATTACTTCATCCTCTTTTCACATATATATTGTTAAGATTTCATATGCTTATCTAGATATCATTAGTGTTTAATCCAAATTCACAACAATAGCATATGCAGAATCAATGAAAGAAAAAAAATCACAAGATAGACATAGTATTTATCCTAGGAAACCCTCAAGAGGAGGAAAACCCAACAATACTTCCTCTATATAAGATGTATAAGATACCTCAAAATAGGTATTCTCCTCCTTGCTGATCTCTCTCTCTCTCTCTCTCTCTCTCTCTCTCTCTTATGCGCTACACAAGTGAGTGAGTCTGTGTTCAAATGAGAAGCACAAGTCCTCTATTTATACTCTTTTTGTCAACTAACTTTTACCCTAATCAAGTCGGCCCCACTAAACTGTCTGGGTAGACTTCACCTAGGAAATCACAAAAGGGTATTTTATTATATTCATTAGGGTGTTATTGACCCGACTTATAATGGAGAATTTACCTCATGAATATAAAATGACCAATTAAAATAATAACATCCTAACGAAGGAATAATAAGATTCCCCTTGGGGACATCAATAAATTAAATTTACAATATCCTTTGAAGTTACAAGATTTCAACACTCCCCCTTAATGAGAAGGGTATTCTACTGACAACAACATCATAAATTATAAGAGTAACGAGAGAGAGATTCTTCAACAACATCAAGGTAATACATCTATACGTCATATGAAGTTTTCAACAATCATCAATAACTAGAACGATTACTCTTCAATATCTTCTGCACCACACATTCACTTGATCCTTTTGCTGCAACACTTCGATCTTTCTATCCTTCGTAGTAGCACTTTGATCTTCTTGATCCTTTGCAGCAGCACTTCGATCTTCTCGATCCTTTGCAGCAACACTTCGATCTTCTCGATCCTTTACAACAGCACTTCGACCTTCTCTATATTTTGCAACAACATTACCTGCATTACACATGATCTCTTTGCAGGATGATCAATCCCTATCACTTTAGGACATAGGTCCAAGGATGATGCAATACTCATCAGCATACTCCCCCTTAATGAGGAGGGCCCATAGTATCGACCAACTGTTTCGTCCACAAATGAATGCAAGACCATATTGTCCGCAAGGACTCATCGTAGACCATCCTCAACTTGTTAGATCTAGGACCACTCCAAGTGAGTGTTATACTATGACATCTACGTGTACATGTAGGAATACTCTCCATGCAAGAGTATCATCTGCAACTGTAGATCTTGACTACATCTAATTGCAGGCCCTGTCATCCATAAGGACTCATCGTAGAGCATCCTCAGCTTCAAATCTAGGACCAATCCTAAGATAGTGTACTTATTCTACAACATCCACAAGTGAATGTGTGTACACTCTCCATGCGAGAGTAACATATGCAATTGCATATCTCAACCGCACCTAAATGCAGGCCCTGTCATCTGTAAGGACTCATCGTAGAGCATACTCAACTTCAAATCTAGGACCACTCCTAAGCGAGTGTTATTCTACGACATCCACTAGTGAATGTGGGTACACTCTCCATGAGAGAGTAACACCTGTAGGGCCATCCTTATCTAGTAAGGACCACTCTCATGAACAAAGTGTTATTTCCTGCAAGACTATCCTCAAGAGAGGATACTAATATTGTCCACAAGTTAATGTCGGACCTTGCCAGCATCTTCAGGCATTCTTGGACTCTTTCATACTGGAGCTTCACTTCGATCCCATTATCAATGACAGTCTTATCATCACTCCCCCTTTCTAGGGAGGATCCATATCATCAACTTTCTCCCCCTTTGTCTGAGGAGGGTTCATATATTCGACCTATTCTTCCTTTCCGAGGAGAGTCCATATCTTCGACTTGTTCCTCCTTTTCGAGAGAGTCCATATCTTCATCATTCCTTCTTGCAAGGAAATTCTATAGTATCATCACCTTTCCTCGCAAGTTCCTCCTTTCCGAGAGAGTCCATATCTTCATCATTCCTTCTTGCAAGGAAATTCTGTAGTATCATCACCTTTTCTCCTTGCGAGGAAAGTCTTTTCTAACTACACCAAGCTTGTCATGAAAATATTCAAACTTTACTCAAGATAGAGGCTTGGTCAGCACATCAGCAACTTGATCATCGATACTCAGATACTGGAGTTTTATAGATCCCTTTTGTACCATATCCCTTATATAAAAGTATCGAATTTCTATGTGATTTGATTTATCATGTAACATAGGATTCTCTGTCATCTTTATACAACTCTGGTTGTCACAAAGAATCACAGTGGTATCCAACTCCATGTCAAATAGACCTAACATCGGTTTCTGAATCCATATCGCTTCACAACCAGCGGAGCATGCTACTATGTACTCTGCTTTAGCTATGCTGAGAGCAACACTGGACTGTTTCTTACTAAACCATGAGATCATGGTGTATCCCAGACAATAACGTACGCCTGAGGTGCTCTTTCTGTCTGCCGCACTTCCTGCCCAATCTGAATCCATATATCCATACAATATGTAGTCATGATCTCTAACATAGTACAGTCCAAAATCTATCGTACCTTTTAGGTAACTCATCACATGCTTTGAAGCTATCAGGTGAACCCATCTAGGTTTAACTAGAAACTGACTTAAGGTGTTCACAACAAAGCATATATCCGGCCTTGTATTCATCAGATACATTAATGACCCAATAACCTATATGTACGGAGTCATATCCACTAACTCTGATGATTCATCAGATAGTAACTTTAGGTTGGTATCCATGGGTGTGGCCATGGCCTTACAATCCAACATATCAAATATTTTCAAGATTTCCATCGCATACTTTCCCTAATTAAAAAAGATTCCTTCTTGGATCTACCCCACTTCCAGCCCGAGGAAATAATGCATCAATCCGGGATCTTTCATCTCGAATTGTTCAGCTAGCTTATTTTGCAATCTGTGATCTCTTTCTTATTTTTTGTCAGAAATAGATCATCAACATATAGTAATAGTATGATAGGTTCATAATCCATAACCTTCACGTAAAGGTTGGGATCAACTTTACTTTTGATAAAGCCCAAGCTTGTCAAGAATCTATCTATTCTACCATACCAAGCTTTGGGATCTTGCTCCAGTCCATACATATCATTTTTCAACTTACATACATGAGTCACTCTATCCTCGACTTCAAATCCTTGTGGTTGTTTGATGTAAACATCTTCCTCAATCATACCATTAAGGAAGGATGTCTTTACATCCATCTGGTGTAGATCCCACTTCTTCATGGAAACAAGTGCCATGATGGTTCTGATGGATGTGTACCTTGCTACTGGAGAAAATGTCTCTTCATAATCAATCCCCTCTTTCTGAGAGAATTCTCTAGCGACAAATATTTCCTTGTATTTTCAATACTTCCATTAGCTACATGTTTTATCTTGTAGATCCATTTCGAAGATACCACACTCTTGTTTTCTGGTTTGGGTACTATATCCCAAACACCATTCTTCATTATTGATTGGTATTCTTCCTTCATTTCTTCCACCCACTCTTTATTCTAAGAATCTTCCTCATAGCTGGTGGGTTCTTGATCTACAAGTCACATAAAAGTTACATAACTGGAGCATGGCTTTGATCTCTTGCTTCTTCTTGTGGAGCCTTCTGGAGCTCCATATTTTTCTGCCTCCTGTATGATTTTTCTTCCCCAATCATGTTTTTTCTTTCAAGAGATATCCATAGTGGTGGGGTACTGTGGTTATAACATATCATGATCTTCAAATGCTACTATTTCAGGAGAGGGTTCAACTTCTACCTTCCTGGGAGGTACATCCTCTTCATGTACTTCTTCAAGATGACACCGTATGTATTTCTTAGGAGTTGTCTCTTCATCAAATGTTACACCCCTATTAATCTCTATATGATGGAATCCTAAAATGTATATTCTGAAGGATTTGGAGACTTCATAGTATCCAACAAATATTCCCTTCTTTCAAGAAGGATTCAACTTGGTTCTCTTCTCTTTCGGAATATGCACATATACTAGATAACCAAATATCTTGAGATGGATCACTTCAAGTTTCTTTCCTATATATATTTCTTCAGGAGTATTGAATCCAAGAGCACTATGAGATAATCTATTCTGCACCTACACAATTGTTCTTGCTGCTTCATCCCACAGGTGCATGGGGAGGTATTGGTCACGAATCATTGTTTTCACTTCTTCCATAATGGTTCTATTCTTTATTTCCGCAACACCATTATGTTGAGGATTGTAGGGAGTGGTTAGTTCCCTCTTGATTCCAACTTCCTTGGAGAATGCTTAAATTATTTTGAATTAAATTCTCCACCATTATCTGATCTCAATGTCTTGATTCTTGTTTTTGAATGGTTCTCTATCAAGGCTTTGAATTCCTTGAATTTCTCAAACACTTCACTCTTGGTCTTCAAAAAGTATATCCATGTCTTTATTGAATAGTCATCAATAAATGTGACATAATATTCATATCCACTTAAAGATGTGGAGGGAATAGGACCACATACATTAGAATGAATTAATTCCAATGTACCTTTAGTCTTTGTTTCACTTTTCAGAAAGGGATTCTTGATGTTCTTTCCACTTGCACATCCTTTGCAAGTTCCTTCATGATCAGTCTTCAGATTTGGTAAACCTATTACCACCTTGCTCACATACGATAGTGCTTTGTAGTTGATGTGATCAAGCCTCCTATGCCATAGTTCACTTGAGATAGTAGTCTCATGGACAAGGGCTATCTCTGGATGTCCTTTGAGTTTGTACAATCCTCCTTCTTCTTCACCAATGACCACAACATCATTCAAGTGTCTTTCCTTTGGACCACATGAGTACTTGTCCATCTATAAAAGAAACTCTATATCCTTTCTTATCAAGTGCTGAGATGGAAAGTAGGTTATTTTTCAAACCTGGTACATATAGTACTTCCTTCATCTTCATTGAAGTTCTATAGTCAATCTTGTAGCTTGATTCACCAATAACTTTGATGGGATATTGATAGTAATCTCCTAATGATACTTTCTTAGGAGAGTCCTTTTCTTCAAGTCTTGACAGAGTTTGCTTCTTCCCTGTCATGTGCTTTGAAGCACCACTATCAATAATCCATGTATCTTCTCCAGGTGTTACAAACCCAGAGAGTCCAGATAATAGTACATATTCTTCTACATCTTCTTCTTTTGTTAGTCTCTTTCGAGGTCTTTATTCTTCTTCCTCATGCTCATATTAAGCTAGATGAGCATGATGTATTTTGCTGTTCTTCTTTGTTGATGGACACTCTCTGGCAAGGTGTCCTATCTTATGACAGTTATAGCATTGATACTTTGAGTAATCTTTCACCTGAATGTTTTATCTTTTCTTTTGAAACTTCTTTGGAGGTTTATGACTATCCTTCTTGAAGTTTGATTGTTTTCTTCTTTTAGTATGGATGGATAGAGCTTGATCATCTTCTCTAAGTAGATCTTCTCTGTTAGCTACTCTAGCTTCTTCTTGGATGCAATCTTCCCATACAATGTCAATACTTTTTTTTTCTTTTTTCTGGCACACAGAGTCTGTATGAATGAATGCCAAGTTCTAGTGAGACCATTGAGAGCAGCCTTGACTAGTTCATCTTTATCAAGGGTGTCTCCAATGGCACTTAGTTGTTCCATGAACTGGGATACCCTTGCGAAGTAATCTTGAATTGATTCTCGTTTACTCATCTTGGTGCCCTTCAATTGAGCTCTCAAATTCATCTTCATGTTGATGTTCTTTCCCTCATACATTCTGGAAAGTGCATCATACATTTTCTTTGGTGTCTTCTTAGATGACACTTGAGGGATCAAGTGATCTTTGATAGAATCAACAATGATCCTCATTGCCTTGATTGGGTCTTTCTCATGCTTCTCCTTAGATTCATCTTCTATTGGTTATGCAACTTCATCCTTGATGTACTTCTCAAGACCATTCTCTCTAAGAATGAGACCAATCCTATACTTCCATGCTAGGAAGTTTTCTATGCCTTCGAGTTTGTCCTCAAGGTTAGTGCTTGGGGCCATCCTATCCAACAGGTCACTAAAAATTGAAATTTCTCAAAATCAAAAGCTAACCTTACCAAGGGATGCGCTTGACTGAGGCGAGTTGGTTGATCCACTTGGTTTCTGGAGATCCTTCAAATCTTACTTGTGAGGTTGCAGTTTCTACAGAATTTATGGTTCTGGTTTTCTGTACTTTTCTGGTTCATGGCCAAACTAGGGTTTGTCTTTCCTGAAGATTCAGCCACCCAAAAAATTCAATCCATGGCTCAAAAATGCGCTCTAGGGAGGTACAACTTTCTGTGCAAATAGAGCTTCAAAATTCCAAACTTTGCAGAAACCCTAATTTCTTTCGGAGGGAGAGGAGAGAGAGTTTCACCTTATGAAAGTTATTCTATTCAGGCTAGATCTAAAACCATGTTAATATTTCATATGCTTAGCTAGATATCATTAGTGTTTAATCCAAATTCACAACAGTAGCATATGCATAATCATTGAAAGAAACACAATCACAAGATATACACAATATTTATCCTGGGAAACCCTCAAGAGGAAGAAAACCCAACAAAACTTCCTCTGTATAAGATGTATAAGATACAACCCCAAAACAAGTATTCTCCTCCTTGCTGGTATGTCTCTCTCCCTCTCCTATGCGCTACACAAGTGAGAAGCACAACTCCTCTATTTATACTCTTTTTGTCAATTAACTTTTACCCTAATCAAGTCGGCCCTATTAAACTGCTTGGCCCAACTTCACCTAGGAAATCACAATTGTTCTTTCTTTCTTTCCGCAACACCATTATGTTGAGGATTGTAGGGAGTGGTTTGATCCATCTTATTCCAACTTCCTTGGGGAATGCTTCAAATTCTTTTGAATTATATTCTCCACCATTATCGGATCTCAATGTCTTGATTCTTCTTTCTGAATGGTTCTCTATCAAGGCTTTGAATTCCTTGAATTTCTCGAACACTTCACTCTTGGTCTTCAAGAAGTATATCCATGTCTTTCTTGAATAGTCATCAATAAATGTGACATAATATTCATATCCACTTAAAGATGTGGAGGGAATAGGACCACATACATTAGAATGAATTAATTCCAATGTACCTTTAGTCTTTGTTTCACTTTTCAGAAAGGGATTCTTGATGTTCTTTCCACTTGCACATCCTTTGCAAGTTCCTTCATGATCAATCTTCAAATCTGGTGAACCTGTTACCACCTTGCTCACATACGGTAGTGCTTTCAAAGTTGATGTGATCAAGCCTCCTATGCCATAGTTCACTTGAGCTAGTAGTCTCATGGACAAGGGATTTCTATCGATGTCCTTTGAGTTTGTACAGTCCTCCTTCTTCTTCACCTATGACCACAACATCTTCAAGTGTCTTTCCTTTGGACCACATGAGTACTTGTCCATCTATAAAAGAAACTCTATATCCTTTCTTATCGAGTGTTGAGATGGAAAGTAGGTTATTTTTCAAACCTAGTACATATAGTACTTTCTTCATCTTCATTGAAGTTCTATAGTCAATCTTGTAGCTTGATTCACCAACACCTTTGATGGGATATTGATAGTCATCTCCTAATGATTCTTCCTTAGGAGAGTCCTTTTCTTCAAGTCTTGACAGATTTTGCTTCTTCCCTATCATGTTCTTTGAAGCACCACTATCAATAAGCCATGTATCTTCTCTAGGTATTACAAACCCAGAGAGTGCAAATAATAGTACATATTCTTCTACATCTTCTTCTTTTGTTAGTCTCTTTCGAGGTCTTTATTCTTCTTCCTCATGCTCATATTAAGCTAGATGAGCATGATGTCTTTTGCTGTTCTTCTTCTTTGATGGATACTCTCTGGCAAGGTGTCATATCTTATGACAGTTATAGCATTGATACTTTGAGTAATCTTTCTTCTAAATGTTTTATTTTTTCTTTTGAAACTTCTTTGGAGGTTTATGACTATCCTTCTTGAAGTTTGATTGTTTTATTCTTTTAGTATGGATGGGTAGAGCTTGATCATATTCTCTAAGTAGAGCTTCTCTAGCTTCTTCTTGGATGCAATCTTCCCATATAATGTCAAACTTCATACCTTTTTTTTTTTTAATTTTTTTTTATTCTGGCACACAGAGTCTGTATGAATGAATGCCAAGTTCTAGTGAGACCATTGAGAGCATCCATGACTAGTTCATCTTCATCAAGGGTGTCTCCAATGGCACTTAGTTGTTCCCTGAACTGGGATACCCTTGCGAAATAATCTTGAATTGATTCTCATTTACTCATCTTGGTGCCCTTCAGTTGAGCTCTCAAATTCATCTTCATGTTGATGTTCTTTCCCTCATACATTTTGGAAAGTGCATCATACATTTTATTTGGTGTCTTCTTAGATGACACTTGAAGGGTCAAGTGATCTTTGATAGAATCAACAATGATCCTCATTGCCTTGATTGGGTCTTTCTCATGCTTCTCCCTAGATTCATCTTCTATTGGTTATGCAACTTCATCCTTGATGTACTTCTCAAGACCATTCTCTCTAAGAATGAGACCAATCCTATACTTCCGTGCTAGGAAGTTTTCTATGCCTTCGAGTTTGTCCTCAAGGTTAGTGCTTGGGGCCATCCTATCCAACAGGTCACTAAAAATTGAAATTTCTCAAAATCAAAAGCCAACCTTACCAAGGGATGCACTTGACTAAGGCGAGTTGGTTGGTCCACTTGGTTTCCGGAGATCCCAAATCTTCACCGTTCAAATCTTACTTGTGAGGTTGCAGTTTCTACAGAATTTATGGTTCTGGTTTTCTGTAGTTTTCTGGTTCATGACCAAACTAGGGTTTGTCTTTCCCGGAGATTCAGCCACCCAAAACATTCGATCCATGGCTCAATAGATGCGCTCTAGGGAGGTGCAACTTTCTATGCAAACAGAGCTTCAAAATTCCAAACTTTGCAAAATCCCTAATTTCTTTCAGAGGGAGAGGAGAGAGAGAGTTTCACCTTATGAAAGTTATTCTATTCAGGCTAGCTCTAAAACCATGTTAATATTTCATATGCTTAGCTAGATATCATTAGTGTTTAATCCAAATTCACAACAGTAGCATATGCATAATCATTGAAAGAAACACAATCACAAGATATACACAATATTTATCCTGGGAAACCCTCAAGGGGAAGAAAACCCAACAAAACTTCCTCTGTATAAGATACAACCCCAAAACAAGTATTCTCCTCCTTGTTGGTATATCTCTCTCCCTCTCCTATGCGCTACACAAGTGAGTGAGTCTGTGTTCAAATGAGAAGCACAACTCCTCTATTTATACCCTTTTTGTCAATTTACTTTTACCCTAATCAAATCGGCCCTACTAAACTGCTTGGCCCGACTTCATGTAGGAAATCACAAAACAGTATTTTATTATACTCATTCGGGTGCTATTGACCCGACTTACAATGGAGGTTTTATCTCATGACTCTATGATGACCAATTTCAATAATAGCATCCCGATGGAAGAATAATAAAATATCCCTTGGGGTACATGAGTAAAATACATTTAGAATATCCTTTGAAGTTACAATATTTTAACATATATCATGCGATGCTGCTCATATTTAACTTCAAACACATCAACGCCATTCAATGGTGTATAAACACAATGGAGTTCACCAATAATTTGATTATATTCTGTTGCTACTAAAGGTTTGTTTATTAAAATGTTAGCAAACTATGACTCAGCCAAATATACCCCCTACATCAAACACTCTCTTCAAACATTCCCATGCTTTTTAGTTGTATTTGCTTATGCAATTACATGAGAAATATCATCATCCAATGCTTGTTGGATGAAACAAAGAGCTGTGGTATCCTTTGTAACATCATAGGGCTCATCATATTTATCCAATTTTTTAAATCATTATGACGAAAAACAACTGCATTTTAGCAAACCAGATTTTGTAATTTTTACCAGCGAAATGAGGTGGAAATTCCAAAACATTTGTACCTTAATCGTTTTTTATTTCATGATTTATTGACTCGTCAACTTCAACTAAAATTATCCCCTATCTTTTATCAAAATACTCTACCTCTGCTTTTCTATTCATTCTTCTAATCTGCTTTAGTCCTTTTTGAATTTACTTCATTACAATCTTTACACTGCAGACTGTTGGCACACAGCTTCCGCTCTTCTGGTTTCAATTTCTTTCAACAACTCACCACTGGACTTCCTACTTTTGTAAGGACTGAACTTCTTAAGCACAAATTCTTAACACAATCCTTAAACAGATAGTGACATTAAAGATACACGCACAACTTCTACTCATTAAGAATTATTCTTCACCTCAAAACATACAATAGTGGATTTTCACCATCAACGCAAATCTTCGCTACACAATGGGTTTACCAAACAAGTCCATTAGCAAATTATGGGAGCTCACAACAAGAATTGTTACTTAATTTCCATGGCGGTTGCATTTTAATCCCAACGCAGAAATAATATGACTAGGTAGCACTACAAACATGTCAATCAACCAACAACAAAACACAGATTCTAGACAATGTGAGGCAGTTGAGATCATTAAACATAAATATGAGAATTTCTTCAACACCCTCGAAGGGTTTCAATGAAATGCATCCAACATGGACATGAAAAAATGCAATCATCAATAACACACAATGAGCAACTTCAACAATTTACAATACCACAATGTTAAGGACGGAAGTAAATGTAGCATCCAGGAAAAAACACAATTTGTTTCTCACAGACCTACAATTCTCAGGTTACAGCCTCCTTTTTGGCTCACTTCAGTGATACCAAACTCTGTCTTCAAAATACTTGGATAGACTTTTCAATAGTAGTGATCTCTTTTTCAAGAAATAAAGAGGAGGGGACTGGAACCCCAATCTCTCCCTTTCCAATAGATGAAAACCAGAGCTCAAAGGATCTTACCAGTACTCTAACAGAAATCAGAAATGTCTTCATAGAAAACCATGTACACAGAGCTTCAACTCTCAGAGTTCCTCACAACCCTTCTTCACTTTTATAGCTGAATCTTTTATTTTCTCCTTATCCACTTTGGTGGTTGCAGAGTGGTATTAGGGCTCTTACTTGTGGCTTCATTAGAAAGCTAAATCAAAGGTGGGGATGTGTGGAGGTTTGCTTGGAGTTCCTAACATCTAGCACAGTGAATGGATAAGACGTGTGGAAAAGTCTTTTATCCTAATTTCATTCCGATCTCCATTCCTTAAAATCATACATTAAAAGAATCAAAGGAGGTACACATAAAGCCTTTTGCTTATTCTAACTTGTGAAGTTGTTATGACAATTTTTGTTATCTATACAAATCAATATACAAATCAATAGTGATCACTGTCAGACTTCAAGTTTTTCCATAATGAATCCTCCTAATTAAAAGAAAGATTGTTATGATGTAGGAAGATGAAATTTATGGGCCGATGTATAGTTTACAAAACAAGATATAACAATAAAAAATTCTTATAAATTTGAAAATGACCTGGAAACGTTGATAATTATCTAATATGTATGCCTTCACCACATCATCATAAAGAAACCCAGTTTTAATATACACTATGTAAATTTATGACGAATTCAAAAACTATGATGGATTGGAAAAACAAGAATCTGAACTAAAATATAGATTTGCAGTATAGATATACACAAGTAATTAAAAGGTATGTTGTATTTTCTACAGTATTCTAGTACCACAGGTTTGATCTCACCACTTACCAAAGCCTAATTGCTAATCCTATCCAATAGTCTCTAATTCATAATCCTATCTAATAGTCTCTGGATGAGCATGATCTAACCATCATTGATGGTACATGATATCACCTTCATTAGATAGGCATGATATAACCGTTGGGAGATGGATAACGGGTATGATCTAATCACGAGTTTTAAAGAGTCTTGATTGAATGGGTTTATACTTTTTTGGATTTTACAAGTTTATACTTTTTGTTTAATATTTTGTTTAGACTTTACTTTAAAAGGTTTAATATGTTTTGCTTTTCCATATTTAAAGGATTTCCAATTTTACGAAAATTATGGCTTCATGGATAGCACAGTTCTACCGATGGATGATGAGGAAATCACGTAGCTCTCACTGGTAGCTCGCAAAACTTCAACGGGAAGATGAAGAGGAAAACTAGTAGTGCTAGCATACCTTTTTTGAGGCATGATATGTTAATGTAAAATTGTTATATAATTTTTTTTTGGGTGGATCTCAATTTCTTCATTCTATTGGAAAATAACAAAGCATGCCTTTACATGGTCTAAGAGGTTTAGTGCTGTATGTTCAAGTAAGGATTGTAGTAGATCTCCACGATCAAGCATAAACTGAAGGGTTTTAGTAATAAAAAGGATAGAAGGAAGGATTTTATTGGGAAATACATATTCATTGATGCAAAAATCGGAGGATCTCCTTTGGAGCAAGGGCCGAGTTGATATCTATTAAACAAGTATTGAGGTAAGTGGCCTACAAGTATTTATTTTTTTGATACTTAAAGTAAGCGGCCTTAAAGTATATTTTGCTAAGGAATGTAATCTCAGTGCATTGGTCAAATGCAACATTAATTAATCACTCAGTTGAGTAGTTGATTTGGTCACCTTGTAACCAGGAATATTTCACCTTCTGCAGATACAAGCTGTTCCTTTGGTCTGAATGGTTCAGATCCAGAACAAATGAGTGAACAAAAAAGGATGAAGACCTTCCCTGAGTGTTGTAGACATCTGGAATGCTGCTTCGATAGTGAACCTATGTACCTGCAAACAGATCAAACATGCAAACACATCAAAGCTACCGGAAAATCATCTACTTATCCATGTTAGTGACTAAGGAATCTAACAACATGTACATGTGAAATCAAAACAACAGTAATGCGGGACGGAAATCAGCTTTACATTAAAGATGTATGGATAAGTTTACAACCATTTCCTTAGTGTCGACAAGCATCTCCACAAAACAAACACTTCATCCCCATAAGCTCCAACTTTGCTCTCTATGCTCTCCAATGGCTTGGGCTAAGTGGTCAATCCAACAGCATAACGATACCTCTATAGTTCTCCCCCTCAACTACGGACACGAGCTTGTATTTATAAGGCTCAATGGATAGGAATAGTTGAAATATTTGTGGGTGAGGTGGCTCTAAGTTCCTACCATGGGGGATATCGAGCTCAACTAACCCATAATGATAGGGATAAGGGAGGACATGAGGCTCATGATCTAGAAGCCTCGAGAAACTTCTCTTTTTCCCATTTTACCCAGGGTACCGCTTTTCTTCTCTTATGACAGAGCGGTTTAGATGAGAAACGCTTATGGACCAAAGACCATAGGCCGTGGCACCGTTTATGGAAAACAAGATGGAGGTGGTGCGAGCAAGGTACTGCTCATGGGCCACAGAGAAAGTGCGGTGCTGAGTTTTTTCATGTAGAATTGACAAACAGAGTAGGTTTCGACTCTAAGTGCTGAGATTAAGGACAAACATGGAAGTTAAGGGTCTTATCACATGGTGGTGGCAAGATTTGGGTATAACAGAATGCCCCCCAAAGCATGAGACTTAGAGGGATACGATAAACGAGAGCTTTGAGAGAACAAGTTGTCACTTCAAGGTGAAAATGTCAGCTCGATCAGAGCATGTCGTTAAGTAGGCATCTATAGTACATCAATATTTTTAACTCATAGACACATGTAACCAACTCATGGCTACAGACCAATACAAGACAGATCCATGGGAGGAATAAACAAGCATGGCTACTAGAATACAACGCAGATCCATGTGATAGAGGACTCAAACTTAGACATAGCTACTAGACATACAACATAGATCTATGTCATACAGACACAAATTTGAGCATAGCCATGACCATACAAATGTGGATTCATGTTAGATATAAAAAAATCCATCACAACTTGGGGAAAGCAATGAGCGCTTAAACAAATACCTAGGGTCTTCGTCTCGTCTTCCACAAAGTACGATTCTATCCATGTGATTACAATGATCTAAAGTTGAACATGGTAGAAACCACTTGATTATCGGCCAATGATGTGAACCGTTAACAAGTGCGAGGGAGATCACCATTGATGTTAATGATTCCCAAGGTACCCTAGTACAATCTACTGAGTGTGAATAGATGTCCTGATGTCGAACACCCAGTCGATTCTATCAATCAAAGGTCAATGATGTGAACCTATGTCGAGAGCAAGAGAATCTGTCATTAAGGCATATAGATCTCAAGGTACTAAGTTTTTGTTTCTAAGATTAATTCCCAGATGATGAGCTGATGTCGACGGGAATAGTCTCGTTGAAGGGGGGCCATGATGAGTCCCACATCGACGACACGAAACTCAGAACATAGTTTTAGAATCATGTGAATATAGTAACCATAAGACTGACTCAAAAGTACTGACACAGAGACTGTTTTGACTGCAGAGTAAAACTTCTTCAACTCCCCTTTGAACATTGGGCGACATGACAAAAGACTTGGCAGCATGAATAAACGGGACAAACACACAGTGCGATAGTGGACAATGCATTCTTTTGAAAGACTCAAAGGAGTGACATGACTCATGAAAGTGGATCGTCACGGAGATCAGCTGAATACTCAATTGACTGAAATGATATGCAGACAAGTGCCATGTTCAAAGGTAACGACAAACTACTGCCATTTATTTGCAAAATGATTCCCTTCCCATTTTCCCCCATCATGGTTGATGAGTGTCTCTTTTCATTTTTACGAGTTCAAAGAGGGTAACAAACACTTGTTCTAGCTCGTCCGAAGACAAGCCCAAACTCATATGTTTTACAAACCTGAGAGAGGAGGGGTTCGTTCCCAAAAACGGGTCTCTCAATGTTTAATTTAACGATTCCAATGAAAGAAAACTCGGTATCGTTCATGTTTAGAGAGTCTCAACGACCACGGAAGAAGACTCCAAAGTGTCCTTTTCCCTATGATTTAGTCCCTAAGGCTCGAAAAAGTATTATACCTTAGAGAACTCTTCTAGTCATGATTGGCTGAAGTGTTCCTTTTTCATAAATAATCAATTTGAACCAAAAAAGAGATAAACTACCGTCGGAGAGACGACCATCTTCAAATGCTTTAATGAGCGTGAAGAAGACAAGATCACTCGACAATCTTTTTGTATTTAAGGAGCCCGAAAAGAGTTTAAAGAAGACTCCATTAGGTCTCTTTTCACAATGAGAGATTTTACGAGTATGAAAAGAATCAGAAACGGACTCAGACCTTTGATATTGAGTTTCGAGAGCGTGACCAAAGTGTCGTAATAAATGGTCAACGACTTTTTCTGTTTTATGGTAGTACAAAAAAGTCAAAAACAAACTTCCAAAACTTTACTGCTACTGTTCTTCTATCCTGCAACGACTCAAAAACAAGTGTTAAATGAACCAATAACTAACATTAAGGGATTATGACTGATAGATTTTGTGTAATAGGTGATTTTGAACCAAAACTATAGCATGTAAAACCCAAAAATGTGTATAAAAGTCATGTAAATAGTGAAAAATCAAAACATTTTACTATTTACCCATAGTGGAGAGCATTTGGAGCACTTTCCTAGCCATATATTTAGTTGCTGATATCGGGAGTTTCCACTGTCACATTCTAGCGCCGTCAGTTACAGGTAATAGCCTAGACCCTACTCTTTCATCTTATGTCTTCAATTTTGAATTTTAATGATGTTTTGAGCTTGTATGGCAAGCCCTAAAATCGTGGAAGCGGGCATCACTCTTATCCCTTGCGGGATACGAGCTACCTCGCTAGAACCGTGCTGAAAAAAAAATGCACAGGCAGTGCCACCGCCTATCTTCAATGAGGCATAGGTGGTGCCGGCCGTGAAGATGTAAAAATAATCACATAAGCAAAACTAGTTCATTTCCTTTGATTTGAATGATTAAGAATGATCCTAATGTGTCTTGTGATTGTTTTTGGCAGGTTCTAGCTGATAAAAAATGGTCACATGGAAAGACAGACAGCATGATAATGACGATGCCTTCGCCAAGCGAAATGTGGGTTGCATAGCCACATTGAGAGACTGCAGACTCCTAAAATTCTTTCGTACACCCAGCATGGTATCGCATGAGCGATTGCTAGAGCATATACTCTGGATGTGGAATTCGTAGCAACAACATTTCGAGGTTGGTGCTCATATTTTGACAGTTGAGGTAGAGGATATCTACTTCCTTACTGGCCTTTCCATATGGGGTGCTCCCATCTCGCTGATTGGTTCCCACGGAGGGGACATCATTACATAGGAGTTGATAAACTGTCACTGTATCCCTGGGACAAGGACATCGGGGAAGAAAGTCCCCATAAAGGTACTAATGGATGGACCTCTATGGACTGTATTGTTTACCATGCAGAGAGTGGCGGAAGGCCAAGGGGTGGACCAGGCTTCTAGAGCACATATGCTCTATGCCATAGAGGCCATGGCGCCTATAGTCTTTAATTGGGCGGAAGCCCTGCTTCCAATATTCAAGGATCAGCTGACCAAGTTTTGGCAGGGGGAACTAAAGCAGCTCGGTTTTGGTTCCATTCTGGCCTGCTTCTTCTTCAAGCGGATGCCACAGATGAAACCCCAGGTGGTATTTACAAAGATGAGAGCGTGGGACTCTTGCATGCAGAGGTGGGTCTGGATTATGGCCCGTACTGGAGCAGGCAGGGGGAAGGTGAAATTCGCTGACCCATTATTTCGATGGCTGAGAGATCAGATCCTCATGGTAGAGGATTATGCATATGCAGGTACGGACTTTAGTGGAGACTGTGACTTACCACTCCCACCTGGTGGACAGTGGGGTGACATCGGTAAGAAGCAAAAAAATCTAAAATGGAAATATTGTTTTTATGTTTTTGATGTTTTATATTTTTTATGTTAAGTAACAAGACTTAAATATTTTCATGCAGATGTTGGAGCAACACGACCCGGGGGATCTTCCCCATTGGATAGACGAGCCAGAGCCCATTTCATATCGGAGGGTGACGATGTGACCGGGGAGTTAGAGGAAAACCTAGAGAGGTTGACCCTAGACATCCTTGACGCTTCCATTGATGACCGCCCTCTGAGGTATTAGAGACCTATAGCAGGAGTACCGGGTCGGTTTAGCAGACTCGTACGTAGAGTAGCCCAGGTAGTGATGTGCTACCACAAGCATCACTAGACAATGTATGCATGATGTATCTATTAAAAGTTGATAGCTTCAGGATTTTGTATGGTTCTTTTTACCTAAAAGCCTATGTGCTTCAGATGAGGTCTCATGATCTATTTTTTGTAAACATGTTCATATATATATATATACATACTTTTACCTGGTGTTTATATGTCTCAAATGGTGAATGTATTTTACATGAGTTTTATGTGTCTTTAGTTGTTTATTTACAATGAACCATGTTTGATTTTAATGTCATGAATGGGAAATATGCCAATCTAGGATGTAATTAGCTAATGAGTCAGCAACTACATTATATTCCCTAGGGATATGCCTATAGGTGATAGTTTCAAATGACCTTTCTAACAAGCATACCCTCTGGAAGAGACGGAGAAGCACAGGGTTTCTAAGGGTATAAACATGGTTTAGATGACAAACCACAAGTTATGAGTCCATAAAGACTACCAAATTGTGAACATCATGGGAGGTAGCTTCAGTCAGAAGACTTATGACTGTTAGATACTCGACGATGTTGTTGGTAGCGGGACTGATACAAACTGCTCTTGAACTGACCAAATCATCAGCTAGGGAATAGAGAACCCAAGCAACTGAGGCAAGATTCAAGGTGTGGTGGCAAGTACCATCAACGAAGCCGTAGAAATCCATATGGTCTGCACGACCAAAACATGGTATAAATAGATATGAACACTAAACTCAAAACCATATTGAAAATACTTAAAGCACACTGAAAGTCAAGCAATATACATATATACAAGATACTATCCAAGAGAGATCTAGGCATAGTACCTCTTCAGGTACAACCCATTGCGAGGTTTCCCTAAAGGGATTGAATCGTAGTCAACGATCTTGTAGGCCCCTTTCTCTAAAAATTTAGAAATGATGAAAGGACCGTACCACATGGACTCGAACTTTCTTTCCCTAGTTTGTCATATCTCTGATCGTAAGTCAAAACTAGGTCAGCCTCATTAAAGCACGAGGTTGGATAGATTTATCATATTGTGCCTTGATGTGTTTCTTATGTGCCTCATTAGCTAAGGCAGCATCTCTCCTAGTTTCTTCAAGGTTATTCAAGTATAAAGATCTCTCTTTCTTTGCGGAAGTGTCTGGGAGAAGTTCGACGACAAGTTTCAAGGATCGAACCTGAGATTGAATTGGTAAGACAACGTCAAGTCCATAGACAAGTTGGAATGGTGTGAAACTAGTAGCTGTTTTCACCGAAGTCCTATAAGCCCAAAGAGTGGAGAAAAGGATGTGGTTCCAGTTGGATTTATGGTCTCCAACCATTCGATGAAGCATAGTTTTCAAAACTTTGTTAATGGACTCTACTTGACCATTAGCTTGCGAATAATATGGCATAGAGTTTTCATGGCGAAAACCTAGCTTGGCACTTAGTTCCTCCATCATTTGATTATGGAAATGTGATCCGTGATTAGTAACTATGGATTGCGGGACTCTGAATCTAGCTATGACATGATTGAACAGGAGGAGAGAGCAGCAGTCTTACCATCTTCTGCATATGTAGGCATGGCCTCAGCCCACTTTGTAAAATAGTCAACGGCTACGATGATGTAACCATGCCCCCCAGCTGAGGTAGGCTTACAATGCATATAATCAATCCCCCATTTGGAAAATGGGCCAACGACAATGACGAGGTGTAGTGGAGCAGGATGAGTGCGCTTTTTAGGATAAAAATGTTGACAAGGTGGGCATTTCTTAACAGCCTTGTGATAGTCTTTAAAGACTAAAGGCCAGAAATAGCCAGCGCTAAGGATTTTCTGGGCTATAGCCATCCCAGATAAATGAATGCCACATGCTCCAGAGTGGCAATCATTCAACACATGTTCAACTTCCTCATGGGTGAGGCATCGCTGGAGAATAGAATCAATCCCACATCTATACAAGGTATCATTCAGGATGAGGTAGTATTTCACGTGGTGACGGATACGACGACGATCGTCACGGGATAGATTTGGATGAAATCTTTGTGTTTGGAGATAAATAAGCAAATATCCATACCATGGATCAGTAGTGCTTATAAGGAATAGGAATTCATCTGGAAATGAATCACTGGGCTCAAATTCCATCGAAGCACAGGGAAGATAACACATGAGCTCGACAAAGACCAAGGATTTCTTTGATGTGGCTTTGGAAAATTCCAGATCAAACTCCTGTAGTATGACTATCCATCGGGAGTACTTTCCCCCAAGCACCTGATGAGTTAGGATGTAATACATAGGGTTCTGGTTTGCCAATACAGTGGTTGCGTGGAGCAAAATGTAGTGACAAAATTTTTGTACAACAATGACCGTGGCCAATGCTAAATTCTCCATGTGTGAATATCGGGTTTTAGAATCCATAAGATTCTTACTAGCATAGTAAATCACGTGCTCCTGACCGTCGAGATTTTCCTGCACCAAAACCATAGTGATGGTAGTAGTGGAGGTAGCAATATATAAGAGAAAGTCCTTTGAATAATCTGGGGGGTGTATCATAGGTGAATGAGTTAGAGCATGTTTGAGATTATCAAATGCGCGTTGGGCTTGGTCATCCCAAAAGAACGGAGTGTCCTTCTTAAGGAGACACATATGACCGTGCGTTTTCTTTGCAAAATCGCACACGAAACGATGAAGGAATTTTTCCTTCCCTTACAAACTTTGGAGTTCGAGAAGATTGGTTGGGGCTGGTAGAGCTAAAATGATGACAATATTCAAAGGGTCTATCCAGATTCCATCCTTAGAGACCACAAAACTTAATAGGCATCCCGTCTCAACGCAGAAAATACATTTATGCAGATTGAGCCGTATATTATAATGACGACATCTCAGGAAAATATCTCTAAGATGACCAGGGTGGTCCTCCCGTCGCTGTGAATGAGCAGGGAGGTCATCAAGGTACGGTTCAGCAATATGTTTAATATCATGAAACACATAGGACCTCACACGCTGGAAAGTGGCTCCATCATTTTTTAAGCCAAACGATAACTTCCTATATGCAAAGGTTCCCCATGGGCAAATGAATGTAATCTTGTGCTGATCGGTGGGTAATATCTCAATCTGATTATAGCCAAAAAAGCCATCCATGAATGAGAAGATGACACTTCCAGCACAGTTGTCAATAATCTGATCGATATGTGGAGTAGGAAAGTTGTCCTTGGGACAAGATTTATTCAAATCTCTAAAATCGATATAGACTCTAATGGTTCCCTTCTTTTTATTGACAGGGACAATGTTCGATACCCATTCTGTCAGGGGTACAAGATAGATAAACCTGGCTTTGAGAAGTTTCTCGATTTCAGCTTTAATAGATGTGGCCTTCTGTGGATGGACTTGCCTTAGTTTTTGCTTGACAGGTTTAGCCGTGGGATAGGTTTTAATTTCATGGACCACAATGGATGGGTCTATCCCCAACATTTCTTCATAGGACTAGGCAAAAATATCATGGAATTCTTTGAAAAGTGCCTTGTATGCTTCAAATTCATCTGCCGAGCAGTTCTGCCAAACATAACATGCTCGATGGTACCAGGCTTGGCTGATATGTCAATCAGATTTGTCTGAGTAATGTTGCAAAGGTTTCCTTTAGAATCTGTGTCTTGCAACAATATAGGACTTTGAGGTGTGTTGACAATATCAATGGAAAAAAAGGATGCAAAGTCATGGTCGACCATACTGGTGTTGGAGAGGAACGAGGATCTATGACGGTGATCCTCCCAAATGGACTCATTCGTATTCATGATCTCCATAATGGACTCATTGGAAGGAAAAGTCTCAGAGAGATCATCCAGAACAGGAAGAGATGGTTCTAACCAGTAAGGAAGGTGGTAAGGATCTGAAGTCACCAGATGAAGCTCATTGGTGTTATCATTGGGAAGGGTTTGAATGATGTTGTACATTTCTTCATGCGAACTCAACGAGGTGGACTCAACAATTTTTTTTGCCTTTGGGCTCATAATCAAATCACGCAATCATATTTACTGTCTCTGTGTCTATGTTAGGAGGAGTGGATGGAAAAATCTCCATAAGGGATGAATCCTTCAACATGCCTACCCCAATCGACTGGTAAGGAGGAGGGGACTGGCCTAACATAGGGATATTATTAGCTGTAGAGGTAGTAACATCCGGCGTACAGAAATTGAGCTGATCGATGGTAAAAATTCTCCTTAGATGTGGAAATTGGACTGTTTGGAATACTGTCGAAGAGACAACAGTCATGGCATAAAACCAATTTATTCCTAGAAGGAGGTTGTAATCTAATGGGGCTTCCACTACTTCTACTTAAATAGAAATAGTTTTTCCCCCAAGCTCGACTGCAAGGGATGATATGAGACCGTGGGGATGGAAACCTCGTCCATCAAATGCTTTCAGAGTCATAGGTGATGTTACAATCTCGGGAGAGTCGATAGCTTTCCAACAAGATAGGGACACAACCAAAGTTGAAGCTCCTTCGTCTAAGATAGTCCTAAAGAATTTCTTTCCGACTACTTTCGTGATGATTTGGAAAGCAAGTTTGTGAGGTAGTCTAGACTTATAGTTCTTGACATTGAATTGAATCAAATTAGTATTATCCGGGTATAAATATCCTAACGCAGTTAACAGGTTTTTGCGTTGTGTAGGACAACTTTGGAGCACTTCCAAGGTAGACATTGCACATGGTTCCTGAGCAAGACCTTCAACTACATTATAAAATTGAGCAGCTTGGGAATTAAGGTTAAAAACAGCCTTCCTAAGAGTACTCTTGGGTGGACGCAAAACCATATCAAGAGTAGGCTTCTTGATGGTTAGGGGGGCAGTAGACGAGGAGTCAGGAGAAGCAGTAGAGGGAGATTTTCCTAAAGAAGAATGGTCTTCTTTCTTTTTTGCGGGGTTGTCATAACTCTGACTTCAAGTTATCAAACCAATGGTATATGAGGAAATCATGCGGATTTCCTCTGACGAACTAGATTTTCCCTGATTAGACATGTGGTCTATCAGTTGTTGTTGAGAGGGAAAAGGATTCGTGAGAACTGTAGGTGCGGGATTTGTTTTAAAAAATTGGGTGATTTCATCTCGACGGGGACACTGTTTTGTGAAATGGTCACCTTCACATAGCAGACATGGATATTTTCTTTTCTTTTCCCTTTATTGTTATCGTTGGTGGTTGGTTTTGGATTCTCCTGTTGGCTTCTAGGTTTTTTGTTTTTACTTTTATCTTTCTTTTTATTATTGCTGGAGGTTTGAATGCTCTGAATAGAATTGACCTCGGCGGAAACCTTGGGAGTCGAAGGAGTAGTGGTGGTAGTCTGGGGTTACTTGGTAGGTTTTGCTGCTGACAAGGACTAGATTGAACCAACAATCCCATCAACAGGGACTTCTGCTGGTGGCTTTACGGGATCGGTGCTTGGGAGAGGAGCATGAGGAATCAAGTCATACAAAGTTTTGGAATGGGAATAGACCAAGTCTAGATACTGGGCTTGAATAATGGCTTGCTCTTCAGTAATGACACCACCCATAGCCACATCTCCGGCAATCGGACGCAACAAATATTTAGTAAGCCAATCAGCTAATAACTGATTCGGAATAGGAGCCTTAATAAGTCTTATCCACCTTCTCCACTCATGGATATGATCGGATATGTGGCTGGAGGTTTTCTGTCGCATAGAAGTTAAGAGATCAGTACCCATTTCATAACGAATAGGAAGCTGAAAGTGCATAAGAAAAATAGTTGCCAATGAGCCAAAATCCACAAACGAATGTTGTGGAAGTTCAATTTACCAGTTCGCGGCTGTACCGGTCAAAGTTTGCTGAAAGAGTCTTAAATGAACTGAATCATCCATAAGGGAGTTTGAAGAACACCACAAATGGAATATCATGAAATGGTTTTTTAGATCATCTCCCTGCTTCCCATCAAACTTTGGAATGTCCGATGTTAGCTTTACCAACATGGGAGGCCACAAGGGGTTATGTCAAATGGGGTCATTAATCAACTTGGACAAATCAAGAAAGTCCAAAGTTGCTAGGAAACGTAACTGATGGTTAGGTTGCACATACTGGTAATATTGATATGGCATATAATTACCAGTAGGACCGTAAGTAGACTGATAGACAGGTTGTTGTAACGAAGAACTACTGGAAAATCTACCCACAGGGGGTTGATTTCCGGGATCAGGACTGTTAGGACCTCCAGGGCCTCTGGGACCACCAGGACCACCGAGGCCACCAGGAGGTGGACTACCAGACCCTCTAAAACCTCCAAAGCCTCCGAAACCACTAGGGGGAGGGACACCAGACCCTCGAGGGCCATTAGGAGGAAAGCCACTATGCCCCCCAGGACCACCAAGACCATTAGGACCATAAGGAGGAAATCCACCAGGCCCTCTAGGACCATTGGGCCCACCAGGGGGATGACCTCCATAAGGTGGTCCTTCAGCACCTCCTGCAGTATGTATAGGTATCCCCCTCATAGCTGGCATATAGGACCAGTTAGGTTGCCCCCATGGCATGAAAGTGTTAATAGGATATGGAATTCCAACATAAGGAATTCCTGTAGGGTTGGGTGGATAATTAATGTTTCCTACAGGTATTTGATTGGTTGTATAACCATAACCCCAAGAGGTTTGATTGGTTACAGGTTGTGCGTCCAAGGGCTGACCTGAACTAGATGGGTGGTTAACCACATTAGTGTGGGTGGGAGGGACATAAACTGTAGATTGCTCTGTACTAGAGGTCTGTCCTTTAGTAGGTATAATTTCGGTGCCAGATAAAATAGGTCGTGCTGGGGGTTGCGCCCCGACACTAGAAGGTAATGATGAAAAAAGAATTGAATGTTGAGCCCCAGGTGTGGAAGACCTGGGAGGATTGGGAATAGACATGATATGGGAGGTTGTGGGGTTGGTAGTTTGACCTGGGTTGTGTGGAGTCACTATGCAATCTATAATCGGTTCAATGGGTCTCATAGAATCAGCAAGTGAATGATATCCCACAGGAACAGCTGTGGAACGTGATGGTGGTGTGCCCAATATGTCATCTATTTTCTTTTCAATCTCATGTGCATGGAGAATTGCTGCATGGTATTGTCTAAGTTCTTCTTCATCTGGAGAAAATTCTTCAGAAAAGTTTAAACAGGTGCCAAATGAGGCAATGGCTTGTCTTATAGAGGTATCCCAAAATGGAGCATTGGGACCATAATCCAGACGGGTAGTATCATCAACATGACCTTCTAGGGGAGAATGGAACGAAGTATTACCCCGAGAAGGTTGTTGGACCAAGGGAGGCGAGTGTGAAGGATATGGTCCTCTGCTTTCTGCAACCACATTGTCTCCCACTTGGGAGGTGGTAGCAGCTCCTTGGTCGATAGCTTCCATTGAATTTTCTCCTGAAACAGGAATAAAATCAGGTGGCAAGCCCCGTAATATTTTGGACTGTCTTAGGTTAACCAGTTTGTACATCTCCTATCTAACCTAGGGTCTCAAAAACTAGAAAACACACCAAAAATTTCCCTACTCAAGCTATAGGTCAAACAAGCAAACTTAAATGACAGGAGGAGTTCAGATAGTCAGGTCTCTCACCAGGATTGTCAAGAAGGTGCCACTCACGATATACCTCAAGGGTACATGCATAGTAATCTCCCCGAATGTTGTTTTCAGTGTATGGCTCCAAGCAAGACGACGAAAGGGCTTTTCTTACATGGATAGTGTATCCTAGTGGGGTCTCCTGAAATACACAAGGTATGTGGGAGCTCAAATCGGTACTAGTGCTGTCTAATGCATAACCATAGTCAAGGGGCCTTTCGATATACAATCGAGTACATGAAGTACCTTTCTATATACTCAAGGGTATGTGAAAGGCCGTTCAATATACCGACGGTACGTGAAAGAACCATGTGAGTCTCGGGATGTAATGCGGACGAGTAACGACAGATCCTATGCTTAATGACGCCCAAACACATTTCTAACCTATCACTCCAATTGCTATGTAAATTTTAACCTATAACTACCGTTAATTTTAAAGTGGATGGTTAGTTGAATGCATGGAATTTCGACAGAAAAAGTAAAACTATGCAGTATACATATGCAAATATTTCACTTTACCATTCGCTGTATGCCTACCTACGGGAGGAAAAGAGAGTATTTTCTTTTGTTTTAAAACAAAAAATTTCCAAACAACAATCTTGAACAAATCAAAATTAAAGACAAGCAACACTTTCCAAACTCATTTCTGTCTTTTGAAAGCAATCAAAAGGGGAAGAGTCTCTTTTCCTAAAAGAAAAACAAGAAGCACACTATATGCATATGCACTCTATTTTTCAATTTTTCTTAAAACATAGATAGATCTAACTTAAAACTACAATTTTTTTTTATTTTGATGAGATTGTACTAATGCAAAAGACACAAAAGAACACAGAGAACCTGAAAGCTTGTGAGGCCAATCAGAGATCCAATGTCTTATTCTCAATGATGATAATGACCTAATCTTAGTCAAAAATTTTCTTTTTAAACAAGCAAAAAGAGGTCCTCTATGGAAACAAAAAATGAAATCAAGATGCTAATTAAATGTTTTTCTCTCAGTCTATATAACAGAAATGAAAAAAGATCTCATTAACACCTAAGGTTTTCAAAAAGGAAATCCTTTCACAATCACAACCAACAAGCACGGAAGGAAATGAATGATCAACAAGCCTAGTCTAGCTTTTGAATTCTTCCATCAAACCAATCTTTTACCACAAAATTTCAAACCATAACCATCAGATTCTAACACATAAGCCTGATAGTGCAAGGCTGAAAGCAAACAAAGTCAAATTTTTGCAAAAAATGAGAAAAACGTGGTCTTGGCACAAGGCCTACCTGGTACCGCACTGGAGGGGTCTTGATAGAGTGGTTCTAGACCAGCACCACTTTTGGATAACAGGACTCAGGCGGTGGCATCGCGTGCTTCTAACAGGGTTCAGGAGGTGGCACTGCGTCTTTCCAACAACATAAGAGCGCTTCCCTAAATAGATCCAAAACACAAAGGAGAACGCAAGATCAAGTTATAAATTGATCAGATCAAAGCAAAAATTGATGGATTGACAGTAAAAAGGAGCATAAAAAGTCAAAATAATTTAGATCTGAAAGTCTCAAACCAAAATTCACTGAGCTAGATGGCAGATCTGACTAAAGAGAGTTGGAGATGGAGCTTGGATTTGGACAAGAGTTCAAGAACTGAGGAAGATCAGATCAACTGATATATGCACTTCAATCCCCAACGGAGTCGCCAGATTTGTAACCAGGAATATTTTACCTTCTGCGGACAGAAGTTGTTCCTCTGGTTTGAATGGTTCAGATCCAGAACAAATGAGTGAATGACAAAGGATGAAGACGTTCCCTGGGTGTCGTAGACACTTGAAACGCTGCTTCGATAGTGAACCTGTGTACTTGCAAACAGATCAAACATGCAAACACATCAAAGCTACCAGAAAATCATCTACTTATCCATGTTAGTGACTAAGGAATCTAACAACATGTACATGTGAAATCAAAACAACAGTAATGTGGGACGGAAATCAGCTATGCATTAAATATGTGTGAAGAAGTTTACAACCATTTCCTTAGTGTTGACAAGCATCTCCACGAAAAAAACACTTCATCCCCATAAGCTCCAACTTTTCTCTTTATGCTCTCCAATGGCTTGGGCTAAGTGGTCAATCCAACAGCATAATGATACCTCTATAGTTCTCCCCCTCAACTACGGACATGAGCTTGTATTTATAAGGCTCAATGGATAGGAATAGTTGAGAGATTTGTGGGTGAGGTGGCTCTAAGTTCCTACCATGGGGTATCTCAAGTTCAACTGACCCATAATGATAGGGATAAGGGAGGACACGAGGCTCATGATCTAGAAGCCTCAAGAAACTTATCTTTTTCCCATTTTACCCAGGGTACCGCTTTTCTTCTCTTATGAAAGAGCAGTTTATATGACAAATGATTATGGACAAAAGACCATAGGTGATGGCACCATTTATGGAAAATAGGATGGAGGCAGTGCAAGTAAGGTACCGCTCAAGGGCCGCAGGGAAAGTGCGGTGCTGAGTTTTTTCATGTAGAATTGACAAACAGAGTAGGTTTCCACTCTAAGTGCTGGGATTAAGGGAAAAAATGGAAGTTAAGGGTCTTATCACATGGTGGTGACATGATTTGGGTATAACACACCTTATCTTGATTAGTGACGTATAGTATTTTCTGACCCATGGTATTTACCCATGGTTTTTGTTATCACTAGAGTATGCACCTGAGCTACTAAGGTTCAAAGTCTAGAGGATCTTAAATTTTCTTAATGGATGACCAGGTTTGTAAGCTTATAAAAATATAAATGAAATGGAGATCAGAATAAAATATCTCAAATGACTAAACACTAGATGTATATACATCATAATCAATGATAGAAAGACTCCGAGTATGAATTTATATAAAGAGTGAAAAAGTTTAGTTCAGATCTATGATAAACATTTCAAAATATTTATAAGAATTCCAGGTATAGGTAACATCTATATGGGAACATAATTATGAATAAATGGTTTAAACTAAACATAAACATTTATCATGATAAATATTAAAACAAACACTGGCTCATTTGGAATATAATCATTTCATGGAAATATTTATAAAATCTGAAAATAAAATACATGCCTGCAAGTAAGGATGGTAGTCTAACCTCCACACCATTCCCTAATACCATTACAGTGTTCACCATTACATCTATATATACAAATTTTTTTAAAACTAAAGTAGTTTAAGATCTATATTTTGTGGATCTAAATAGCCATTTAAATAGAAAAGTTGGCTAGTATTTGACCTAGATCGAATGACTCAAAAGATAAACTTGACACCTAATACTAACAACTATCCAATGACATAACAACTCTATCTATCGAGAATATCTGGAATGTACGACCTGGCTCTTGAGCTGGGTTTGTCCACAATCAGTTAAAATTTCCTAGCTTCTTCAACTAGTATAGTTAAACCATCCAATGCTTGAGATCTTTTTTGTAGCCGAGAATGGTATGTTTCCATTCACTGAATTTGATCTTGAAGTTCTTTGTTTCTATTTATGAGTTCCTCATACTGCTGTTGTGTAGCCCTATTCCTCCATAAAACTTCTTTTGATACTGTTATGAGCTCTTGGCAGTTTACATCAATTTCTTCTAAATCATCTCTCAATCTTCTGTTACCAATCATCAGTTTTTTATTTGAATCATTAAGATATCTGTTTTTTCTTTAAAGGCTTGCAAATATTTTTTCAATACCTCAACTTATGATACTGATTTCCTCATATCCGAATGTGTAGGATCTTCATCAATATTTGAAGGATTTGAACCTGTACCAACCTCAAATTCAACCACCTTTTTCTCACCCTTGTAAACTTCTTTAATTAAATCTAGTGTATGCATTAATTACTCTTGAATATCAGTCAGGGTTTGATCTTTTGTGTGATAGTTTTCATCTGCAACGTGTATATCTTAGGGTTTAAGATAACCTTCATGTTCATCCTTAACGTTTTTTGATCTAGTCTTTGGCCTCCAATTGTTCTCACTATTATTTGCAATAGGGGCTTCATCCTGCTTCAAAATTTATGAAAACTCTTGAACCATAACATTTTCCCCAATATCCCTAGGAGTATCATGGGTAGTGACTTCTTCTCTTTGGAATTCGATAATTAGCTTCCTCTGTACCTCTGTTCTAGAAATATCTGACATAGACATGTTTACAACATCACATACCTTTTGTGCTTGTTCATTACCACCTTCGGCTACCTTTCTTTTTTTCCTTTTATACCGCCTTCTAATTTCTTCATCATCGTGCATATGAGCTTCAGGCTTGAAACCAGACTAGAATATGAAAATTTTCCAAGATCTATCAATTTTTCCCAACTTAGTAGTTATCAGAAGCTTAATTAAATCATGATGAAATACTAAATGACTGTTGTGATCGAGGTGGTTTCTTACGCGTGTAACCATCTTCTCTATACCTTTAAACATGTAATAGGGAAAGTTTAATCTGGATTCGCCATTTAAATGCATCCAAAATATTAAATGATACCTGAATACGGTTGCGAACCAGCCTTCACAAGTTATATAATGCTGAACAACATTCAAAATATCTCTCCATTCAGGTTTAACTTTGTTTAAATAGATTCCTTTTCCCCAAACTAGCTTCTCTAAACTAGGCAATAGAAAACTACTTAAATCAACCTCGAATAGGTGCTTCTTAAACCACCTTTCTCCTTCAGATGGTATTCTTGTTGCCTCTGCAATGGTAGCATCGTCTACCTTAAATGTTAGGGTTTGCAAATTTACCATTGAATCCTTGTAATTATTTACAAAGGCATTCGTTACTTGTAGGTTATGACCTTTGATTCTTTCACACAAGGAAAACCATCCTACGTTTTTCATCATCTCTATACATCTAGGAAATTCATCAACCCACTTGACAATGTCTGGCTCTAACCTACAAATTTTCCCAATGATCCTTTTTACCACCGCCGTTGTGATTCTGTGATTCTACTAAATTCCTGTTCAAAACATGTCTAAGCAAAATAATCTATGTAGAAATCTGAATTAGCAAGCCTATACTGTTTAGGTTAACTGGAATACAAATATGGGCTCATGTATTTTGATAATATCAAAATCTGCATGTACATCCATGCCATAATCAACTTACACTCCTTCCTCCCGCACGCGTCTGGGATACTTTCAGTATCATAATGAAGATTAACTCTTCTTTCAAACATGCATCCAATACATGACATATGTCCTTAACCAATTTCCAAGTGGAAACAATCCAACACCGCCAACATGTCACTCATTATTCAATGTGCTGTCAGTATGCACTATGATTATAAATGCAATATAATAATGTTTTTATTAAAATTGAATCACCTGAAACCTTCATAATGAATTATGCATGAATGAAATTGGACCTTATGAGCTTTGTACAATAACATTGGACTTGATCAAACTATGCATCATTTTAATAAATATTAATAACTTGAAAGATTAATGAAAATGAGGAATGTTTATTCTAACAAATAAAATAATGATAAAAGAAAACTTTAAAGAACCTAACCACTAATTTTAAAGGGTCCTAATATAAAACTAGCAAAGAAAATAGTCTTCTAGGAAAAATATCTAAGGTAGGACTAAGATACAAATCTAGAGATAACATCTGGCTCCAATTGGGGATAAATCTCTCCTTGTGAGGCTTTAAGAACATATTGACCATGTGCCTTCGGAAAACCTGATAGAATCATACCTCTGAAATCAAACTGCTTTATTGGGATGGAGTCTTATATACAAAGATTGTAATGATATACACAATGAATATGAGTGCCTAAGTTCAGTATGTGTGAAAGTGTTTCAAGAACGAACCATTTACTGGGCATGTAAATTCATCACCATCCATATTTTGTAAGACAAAAGTGTTATTTCCCGAAATCTTAATTATTGTAAATGGTCCCAACCATAAATTATAAAATTTTCTGTGCTTACCTTTTTCATCATTTCTTGCATCCCATTGAGAACTACATCACCAACTAAGAAAGTGTATTTTTTGACATTTTTATCAAAGCTTTCCTTTACCTTCTTTTTGTAAGCTTCAGCTTTTTCGATTATTGTTTCTCTTTCTTGTTGTAACTTGACTATCTGAAACTTTCTTCTTTTCATTTCATCTCGTTCTTCTTCTACATCTTGCAAAAACTTGATTACTGGACAAATTAATTGGACATGAAATATTGCATCAATTCCACATACAAGTTGAAAAGGTGATATTCCAATGGATTTGTTTACAGTTACCCTATCTGCCCAAAGAGCATATTTTAATTTAATGTCCCAAGTCCTTTTGTTTTGAAATAACATCTTTTTTATACTATTCACAATACTCTTATTAGTAGGTTCTACTAATCCATTCCGCTAAGGGTAATTAGGTGTGGAATGTTTTAATATGATGTTATTTTCTTCACAATTAAAATTTATCATATTTTTGGACTTAAAGGCTGGAGCATTATCACTTACTAACTTCCTTGAAAAACCAAATTTGCTTAGAATATTATCTTGAAGAAAACTAATAATAACTTTATTTGTTGCTCTCCTTGTAGGAATTGCTTCCACCCACTTGGTAAAGAAATATGTGGCGATTAAAATCCATTTATGCTGGCCACTGGAAGAAGGATGAATTTCTCCTATAAATTATAAGCCCCATTGTTGAAATGGAGCATTTACTGTAATTGGTTTAAAGGGTAAGGACTGCAACTTGTGTTTAGCTGCAAATTTTTGACATTCAATGCAAGCTTTGACCTATAGATATAAATATGTAAAAAGAGTGCTTCAATAGTAACCATCTCTTAAAATATTAAATGTAGTTTCCTTCCAATACTTATGTCCCCCACATGCACCCCCATGTAATTCCGCAGTAATAGCCTCAACCTCTGATTTATCCAAACATTTAAGCAACATACCTCCAGGATATTTCCAATATAAAGCTTGATCAACTAAAACATATTTCAAATCTTTGAGTTTTAATGGTCTATATTCACTCTTATTTATATCAGGAGGACAATGTAAATGCAACTAAAAGTAAACAATTTTCTCATACTGTGGATAATCAAGATACCGGTTAAAAATATGTTCTTTGTCATAGTTTGTTGATGAATCTTGTACTAATTGTTCAGCCACCAGATGAAGATCTAAAACTTGACAATTTGATTCTGGAAAAAGTTTTGCTAGGCCTTGTCGCTTTACCAATTTGGTAGGTTTAATATCAACATCATATTCCATGATTTTAGCTATCCATATTCCTCTTTTTCCCTTATTGTGAGGTTGCACGAGAATTTACTTAACTTCTATGTTAGGAACATAAGCTAAAATCTTAGAATGAAAAACATAAATCCTAAAAAAATTCAGAGCCTTGACCAATGCGTAGGCTTGTTTCTCCATTGTGCTATACTTCAACTAGGAATCTCTCAATGTTTTGCTAAAGAATGAAGCTGGTTGTTCAAAACCATATGTTTTTTTTGTAATAGAACAACAACTATAGCGTCTTCATATGCAAATCATAAAACTGAAAATTCTTTAGTAAAGTCAAGAATTATTAAAACGGGGGCTTCTACAAGTGCTTGCTTTATTTTTTCAAATGATGACCTAACTTCAGCTGACCACTTAACTTCTTTGTCTTTCTTAAGCATTTCAGTAATTGGTTTAATGATTTTTGCAGAATTAGGCATAAACCATCTCAAAAAAATTATCTTACCAAGGAAAGATTGAATTCCTTTCTTATTTATGGGTAGGTTGATTTTCAGGATGGATTTAACCCTCTTTGGATCGATTTTAATCCCTTTAGCAGAGACTATATAGACCTAATATATTACCTTATGCCATATAAAAATGAGACTTTTTGGGATTCGGAGATAATCCATACTTCCTGCATTTAAGAAAATTTTGTTTTAAATGCTTCAAATGTTCATCATCAGATTTGGAGAATACTATTATGTCATCTAAATATATGACTACAAACTTTTCTTTCTCGCCAACAAAAGCTATATCCATATTTCTCTGAAATGTAGGACCTGCATTCATGAGTCGAAAAGGCATCTTGTTATACATAAATGTACCCCATGGAGTTGTAAAAGATTTCTTTTACCTATCCTTTGGTTGTACTGCAATATGATTATAACCAGAGAATCCATCAATCATATATATCCTCTAGGAACCCACCACTCTCTATAAAATTTGATTATTTTTTGGCAAAGGATAATTATCTTCAAGGGAGCATCTGTTCAAATTACAAAAATCCACACACAATATGATTTCTCCATTTTTTGTATGTACTTCTACCAAAATTTTCTACCCAAGATGAATATCTAAGAGGTATTATGATTTTTGCATCTAACAACTTTTTAACCTCTTTTTAATAACTGGAAGTAATGTTGGGTTAAGTCTCCTAAGCTTTTGTCTAAAAGGATTAGTATTTATCTTTAGAGGAAACGTATGCTGAATTATGCTGGTATTGTATGTTTTCAGATCTTCATATGCCCAAGCAAAAAATATCAACAAATTCTTTCAGTAGTTTGATGTACCTGTTCTATTCCTTTTCTGAAAGTGTCTTAGATATATTAACAATTTTAGGTTAATTTTCAGAACCAATATTATAACTTAATACATTTTCTTCAATAGATTGTACCGTAGGTTTTAACAAAGTATCAGCTTCTGAGAATAATCTTTCAAGAGGTATAAGTCCCTTAGGAATAAAATTCTCGTTTAATCCAACTCTCATGACTTCTAATTGAATTGTTTATACATGCATATTTTTCATTCCAATCAATATCTTGATCTTGATCAATTAATGAATTATAAAAATCCGTTGTTAACTCTAAAAATTCCTTAAGTTCCTGATCATCATGAAAACTTTCAAATGTTTAATATTATCTAGAACTCAGGGTCTGTATCTTACTTCAATTGGATACTTAAGATGAGTTAATTTTGGAACTTTAAAATAAGTTGTTGCTAAAGCCAATGCATCTGTTGTTTGATAATGATCTCTTGAGATATAAGTTATGTTGAAAGCTAAGAACAAATTATCAATCAATTCCCATACCTCATTCTAGTATACTTTCAACAAGGACTGTTTAACCTGATATACATCATTTACTTTCTGTATTATTAATTCAGAGTCGCCAACCATAGTAAATTGTTGAATGCCTAAATCCTTTTCAACCCTTAATCCAAGAATTAATGCCTCATATTCAACAATATTATTTGTTGTCTGAAATTCCAGCTTATACATCAAGGAAATAATCTCACCTCCAGGATAAATAAGTACAATACCTGCTCATGCTCCTTCTTTACATGATGAACTATCAAAATACATTTTCCAGAAACAATCTTGATCTCTTATCCTAGGTTGTTCTACATGTTTTTTCTCAACCTGTAAAACACCTGTATTGTCATCATTTAGATGCAACATGCAAGAGCCAAAATATTCTTGAACTGAATAAATTGGATGATTTGTTTTTATTATCACTGACCAAATATGCAAGTTGAAATTATCTATAAAGTATTCTATACTCACCTCCAAATACCGGTATGTAGCATAAGAAACACCCATTTGAAGTGTTCCTCCTACCCTCTTTTCCCAAGATCGTGATAATAACATATTGAATTTAGGATAAATATCAGTTATGACTACATCCATGAGTACACTTTTCATGGGAAACTGTGTAAGATTGACTACCAGATCTTTAATGACTCCAAGACATTTTACTACTCTAGAGTCAAAGGAATAGAGATCATGATAATGTTTAGTGATAGCAAGCCCTAATGCTTCCATGACTGCTGTGGGCATGAGATTGTGAGAGGCACCAGAATCTAGAAGGCAATTGCGCAACATTTGATCATGAACTGTGAGAGTGATATAAAATGGACGAGGATAAGCATATTTATCATCTGGTTGATCAAAAGTTTTACAACAAAAAATAATGGTCGTATTCTCATCTTACAAATTAATCACATCAGAAGGAATAGGATTAGCTGAGGAATTCATAATTTTAAGAGTGGGCTCCCTATATGACTTATTCCTAACCAATTCAGCCAATGGAATAGGAATCTTGATTTTTCTAATTTCATGTTCCAAATTAAAATTAACAATTTTACGTACTTCTTCTATTTCTGTAATTTTATTTCTACCTCCTTGGTGTTCCTGCTTTTTCTCAAAAGGTAAAATTTCTTTTGTAGGAACATTCTTTACAATCTTCTTGCCCTATGTTGCTTGCTTTATCCTAGACCTGAGACCATATGACTTCTACTGCATCTCCTAACAAATTTGTGGCATATATGACTCTTGTTCAAAATAATTTGTTACATGATAATCAACCATATTTGCATAATGATATTCATACTTAGTCAAAAATTAAGAAGAAGAAACATTGTCCAACCGATCAATATCAGGTTCTAAATATTCAACTTCCATTTCATCTATTTCATAAGACTCATCATCCCGTATCAGATTATTTTGGAAAGGATGATGAACTTTCTGATCTTCATTGTTTCTCCTATCTCTAGGAAACAACCTAGGATTGAATGTTCTTCTAAAATGATTAGGGTTTTTATTATCATTATCCTAAACATGCTTATTTTGACTTTTATTCTCCATTTCCAACCTACCAAGTTTTGCAGACATATTTTTAATAAGTTTAGTCATATCATCTATTTTACTGTTTGCTATTTTTGTCCCTGAAGTAGATGGTGACATTTCTTTCTTCTTTTTCTTGTCATCTCCATGATGATTTGACTTACCTCTCAATTTATTAGCTGCCATTAAATTTGATTTTGGAATTCAGGGATAAGGATGGATAAGTCTTCCTTTCCTTTATCTTCTTCGTTTGTAGGTAAGTTTGAAGAAGAAGGATTATGAATAATTTCACCCGATGACTCTGAAACCGATATATATTGGATACTACATGTTGTAGAATTTAGTCTCTGCCTAGATTCCGTCAACAACCTCTCTGGATCTGGAACAACTTGATACAAAGGAGACAAAGGATTTCCCCTAGTTCTTGTCTTTTTTGAAGCCATTGTGGTGATTGTAGATTGCTGGTGAAAATGTAGTCTATAATATTTTCTGACTTTGTTCACCTTCTAAAATCATATCAAACAAAATTACCCAGGGAATATTTAGTTCACTTCCATTCCCGACAACAACACCAGAAGATGGTATCACTAGAGTTTGCACCTAGACTACTGAGGTTCAAATTATAGAGGATCTTAAGTTTCTTAATGGATGACTAGGTTTCTAAGCTTATAAAAATATAAGTGAAATGGAGACCAGACTAAAATATCTCAAATGACTAAACATAGATGTATATACATCATAATCAAGGATAGAAAGACTGCGAGTATGAGTTTATATAAAGAGTGAAAATGTTTAATTCATATCTATGATAAACATTTGAAAATATTCATAAGAATTCCAAGTATAGCTAACATCTATCAAGGAACATAATTATGAATAAATGGTTTAAACTAAACATAAACATTTATCATGATAAATGTTAGAACAAACACTCGCTCATCTCGAATATAATAATTTCATGGCAATCTTTTTAAAAACTGAAAATGAAATACATGCCTACAAGTAAAGATGGTAGTTTGATATCCACACCATTCCCTAATAACTTTACATTGTTCAAGATTACATCAATATATATATAAATTTTTAAAACTAAAGTAGTTTAAGTTCCATATTTTATGGATCTAAATAACCAAAAATATAAAAGCTGACTAGTATCTGATCTAGATTGAATGACTCAAAAGATAAACTTGACACCTAATACTAACAACTATCCAATGACATAACAACTATGTTTATTAAGAATATTTGGAATGCATGACTGGCTCTCGAGCTGGATTTTTCCACAATCAGTTAAAGTTTCCTAGCTGCTTCTGCTAGTATAGTTAAACTATCCAATGCTTGAGATCTTTTCTGTAGCCGAGAATGCTCTATTTATGTGGACTGAATTTGATCTTGAAGTTCTTTGTTTTTGTTTATGAGTTCCTCATACTGCTGCTCTATAGCCCTCTTCCTCCATAAAAATTATTTTGATACTATTATGTGCTCTTGATAATTTGCATCAATTTCTTCTAAATCCTCTCTCAATCTTCTGTTAGCAATCATTAGTTTTTCATTTGAATCATTCAAATCTATGTCTTGTTATTTAAAGGATTTCAAGTATTTTTTCAATACCTCAACTTATAACACTGATTTCATCATCCCCAAATGTGCAGGATCTTCATCAACCTCTGAAGGGTTTGAACCTGTACAAACCTCAAATTCAACCACCTTTTGTTTACCCTTGCAAACTTCTTTAATCAAATCTGGTGTATGCATTAATTCCTCTTGAATCTCTGTGAGGGTTTGGATGAAATCTTTGTGTTTGGAGATAAATAAGCAAATCTCCATACCATGGACCAATAGTGCTTATCAGGAATAGGAATTCATTTGGAAATGAATCACTGGGCTCAAATTCCATCGAAGCACAGGGAAGATCACACATGAGCTCGGCAAAGACCAAGGATTTCTTTGATGTGGCTTTGGCAAATTCTAGATCAAACTCCTGTAGTATGACTATCCATTGGGAGTACTTGCCCTCGAGCACCTAATGAGTTAGGATGTAATACATAGGGTTCTGGTCTGCCAATACAGTGGTTGTGCGGAGCAAAATGTAGTGACAAAATTTTGTACAACAATGACCGTGGCCAATGCTAAATTCTCCATGCGTGAATATCAGGTTTCAGAATCCATAAGATTCTTACTAGCATAGTAAATCACATGCTTCTGACCGTCAGGATTTTCCTGCACCAAAACCATAGTGATGGTAGTAGTGGAGGCAACAATATATAAGAGAAAGTCCTTTGAATAATCTGAGGGGTGTATCATGGGTGAATGAGTTAGAGCATGTTTGAGATTATCAAATGCGTGTTGGGCTTGGTCATCCCAAAAGAACAGAGTGTCCTTCTTAAGGAGACACATATGACCGTGCATTTTCTCTGCAAAACCGCACACGAAACGACGAAGGAAGTTTTCCTTCCCTTACAAAATTTGGAGTTCGAGAAGATTGGTTGGGGCTGGTAGAGCTAAAATGACAGAAATTTTCAAAGGGTCTATCCAGATTCCATCTTTAGAGACCACAAAACCTAATAGGCATCCCGTCTCAACGCAGAAAACACATTTATGCGGATTGAGCCGTATATTATAATGATGACATCTCAGGAAAATATCTCTAAGATGACCAGGGTGGTCCTCCCGTCGCTGTGAATGAGCAGGGAGGTCATCAAGGTACGGTTCAACAATATGTTTAATATCGTGAAACACATAGGACCTCGCACGCTGGAAAGTGGCTCCATCATTTTTTAAGCCAAACGGTAACTCCCATATGCAAAGGTTCCCCATGGGCAAATGAATGTAATCTTGTGCTGATCGGCGGGTAATATCTCAATCTGATTATAGCCAAAAAATCCATCCATGAATGAGAATATGACACTTCCAACATAGTTGTCAATAATCTGATCGATATGTGGAGTAGGAAAGTTGTCCTTGGGACAAGCTTTATTCAAATCTTTAAAATCGATATAGACTCTAATGGTTCCCTTCTTTTTATTGATAGGGACAATGTTCGATACCCATTTCGTCAGGGGTACAAGATAGATAAACCCAGCTTTGAGAAGTTTCTCGATTTCAGCTTTAATAGCTGCGGCCTTTTGTGGATGGACTTGCCTTAGTTTTTGCTTGACAGGTTTAGCTGTGGGATAGGTTCTAATTCCATGGACCATAATGGATGGGTCTATCCCCAACATTTCTTCATAGGACCAGGAAAAAAATCGTGGAATTTTTTGAAAAGTGCCTTGTATGCTTCAGATTCGTCTGTCGAGCAGTTCTGCCCAACATGAACATGCTCGATGGTACCAGGCTTGGCTGATATGTCAATCGGATTTGTCTGAGTAATGTTGCAAAGGTTTCCTTTAGAATCTGTGTCTTGCAACAATATAGGACTTTGAGGTGCATTGACAATATCAGTGGAAAAAAAAGATGCAAAGTCATGGTCGACTGTACTGGTGTTGGAGAGGAACGAGGATCTATGATGGTGATCCTCCCAAATGGACTCATTCGTATTCATGATATCCGTAATGGACTCGTTGGAAGGAAAAGTCTCAGAGAGATAATCCAGAACAGGAAGAGATGGTTCTAACCAGTAAGGCAGGTGGTAAGGATCTGAAGCCACCAGATGAAGCTCATTGGTGTGATCATTGGAAAGGGTTTGAATGATGTTGTACATTTCTTCATGCGAACTCCACGAGGTGGACTCAACAATTTTTTTGCCTTTGGGCTCATAATCAAATCACGCAATCATATTTACTGTCTCTGTGTCTATGTTAGGAGGAGTGGATGGAAAAATCTCCATAAGGGATGAATCCTTCAACATGCCTACCCCAATCGATTGGTAAGGAGGAGGGGACTGGCCTAACATAGGGATATTATTAGCTGTAGAGGTAGTAACATCTGACGTACATAAATTGAGCTGATCGATGGTAACAATTCTCCCTAGATGTGGAAATTGGACTGTTTGGAATACTGTCGAAGCGACAACAGTCATGGCGTAAAATCAATTTCTTCCTAGAAGGAGGTTGTAATCTAATGGGGCGTCCACTACTTCTACTTAAATAGAAATAGTTTTTCCCCCAAGCTCGACTGCAAGGGATGATATGAGACCGTGGGGATGGAAACCTCGTCCATAAAATGCTTTCAGAGTCATAGGTGATGTTACAATATCGGGAGAGCCGATAGCTTTCCAACAAGACAGGGACACAACCAAAGTTGAAGCTCCTTCGTCTATGATAGTCCTAAAGAGTTTCTTTCCGACTACTTTCGTGATGATTTGGAAAGCAAGTTTGTGAGGTAGTCTAGACTTATAGTTCTTGACATTGAAATGAATCAAATTAGTATTATCCGGGTATAAAGCTCCTATCGTAGTTAATAGGTTTTTGTGTTGTGTAGGACAACTTTGGAGCACTTCCAAGGTAGACATTGCACATGGTGCCTGAGCAAGACCTTCAACTACATTATAAAATTGAGCAGCTCGGGCATTAGGGTTAGAAACAACCTTCCTAAGAGTACTCTTGGGTGGATGTAAAACCATATCAAGAGTAGGCTTCTTCTTGATGGTTAGGGGGGCAGTAGACGAGGAGTCAGGAGAACCAATAGAGGGAGATTTTCCTAAAGAAGAATGGTCTTCTTTCTTTTTTGTGGGGTTATAATAACTTTGAATTCAATTTTGCAAACCAATGGTATCCGAGGACATCATGCGTATTTCCTCTGATGAACTAGAGTTTCCCTGATTAGACATGTGGTCTATCAGTTGTTGTTGAGAGGGAAAAGGATCCGTGAGAACTGCAGGTGCAGGATTTGTTTTCAAAAATTGGGTGATTTTGTCTCGACGGGGACACTCTTTTGTGAAATGGTCACCTCCGCATAGCAGACATGGATATTTTTCTTTTCTTTTCCCTTTATCGTTATCGTTGGTGGTTGGTTTTGGATTCTCCTGTTGGTTTCTAGGTTTTTTGTTTTTACTTTTATCTTTCTTTTCATTATTGCTGGAGGTTTGAATGCTCTGAATATAATTGACCTCGTTGGAAACATTAGGAGTCGAAGCAGTAGTGGTGGTAGTCTGGGGTTACTTGGCAGGTTTTGCTACTGATAGGGACTGGATTGAACCAATTACAATCCCATCAACAGGGACTTCTGCTGATGGCTTTATGGGATCGGTGCTTGGGCGAGGAGCATGAGGAATCAAGTCATACAAAGTTTCGGACTGGGAATAGACCAAGTCTAGATACTGGGCTTGACTAATGGCTTGCTCTTCAGTAACGACACTTCCCATAGCCACATCTCGGGCAATCGGAGGCAACAAATATTTAGTAAGCCAATCAACTAATAACTGATCCAGAATAGGAGCCTTAATAAGTCTTCTCCACCTTATCCACTCATGGATATGATCGGATATGTGGCTGGAGGTGTTCTATCGCAAAGAAGTTAAGAGATCAGTACCCATTTCATAATGAATAGGAAGCTGAAAGTGCAGTTTCCAATGAGCCAAAATCCACAAACGAATGTTGTGGAAGTTCAATTTACCATTTTGCGGCGGTACCGGTCAAAGTTCGCTGAAAGAGTCTTAAACGAACTGAATCATCCATAAGGGAGTTTGAAGAACACCACAAATGGAATATCATGACATGGTTTTTCGGATCATCTCCCTGCTTCCCATCGAACTTTGGAATGTCCGGTGTTAACTTTACCAGAATGGGAGGCCACAAGGGGTTATGTCAAATGGGGTCATTAATCAACTTGGACAAATTAGGAAAGTCCAAATTTGCTAGGAAAGGTAACTGACGGTTAGGTTGCACATACTAGTAATATTGATATGGCATATAATTACCAGTAGGACCATAAGTAGACTGATAGAGAGGTTGTTGTAACGAAGAACTACTGGAAAAACTACCCACAGGGGGTTGATTTCTGGGATCAGGACTGTTAGGACCTCCAGGGCCTCTGGGACCACCAGGACCACCGAGGACACCAGGAGGTGGACTACCAGACCCTCTGAAACCTCCAGAGCCTCCGGAACCACTAGGAGGAGGGCCACCAGACCCTCAAGGGCCATTAGGAGGAAAGCCACTATGCCCCCCAGGACCACCAGGACCATTAGGACCATAAGGAGGAAATCCACCAGGCCCTCTAGGACCATTGGGCCCCCTAGGGGGATGACCTCCATAAGGTGGTCCTTTGGCACCTCCCGCAGTATGTATAGGTATCCCCCTCATAGGTGGCATATAGGACCAGTTAGGTTGCCCCCATGGCATGAAAGTGTTACTAGGATATGGAATTCCAGCATAAGGCATTCCTGTAGGGTTGGGTGGATAATTAATGTTTCCTATAGGTATTTGATTTGTTGTATAACCATAACCCCAAGAGGTTTGATTGGTTACAGGTTGTGCCTCCAAGGGCTGACCTGAACTAGATGGGGCATTAACCACATTAGTGTGGGTGGGAGGGACATAAACTGTAGATTGCTCTATATTATAGGTCTATCCTTGACTAAGTACAATTCCAATGCCAGATAACATAGTTCATACCGGGGGTTTCCCCTCAGCATTAGAAGGTAATGACGAAACAAGAATTGAATGTTTATCCCCAGGTGTGGAAGACCTGGGAGGATCGGGAATAGACATAATATGGGAGGTCGTGGGGTTGGTAGTTTGACCTGGGTTGTGTGGAGTCACTATACGATCTATAAACGGTTCAATGGGTCTCACAGAATCGGCAAGTGAACGATATCCCACAGGAACAACTGTGGAACGTGATGGTGGTGTGCCCAATATGTCATCTATTTTCTTTTCAATCTCATGTGCATGGAGAATTGCTGCATGGTATTGTCTAAGTTCTTCTTCATCTGAAGAAACTTCTTCAAAAAAGTTTAAACAGGTTCCAAATGAGGCAATGGCTTGTCTTATAGAGGTATCCCAAAATGGAGCATTAGGACCATAATTTGGATGGGTAGTATCATCAACATGAACTTCTATGGGAGAATGGAACGAAGTATTATCCCGAGAAGGTTGTTGGACCAAGGGAGGCGAGTGTGAAGGATATGGTCCTCCGCTTTCTGTAACCACATTATCTCCCGCTTGGGAGGTGGTAGCAACTCCTTGGTCGATAGCTTCCATTGAATTTTCTCCTGAAACAGGAATAAAATCAGGTGGCAAGCCTTGTAATCTTCTGGACTGTCTTAGCTTAACCAGTTTGTACAGCTCCTATCTAACCTAGGGTCTCAAAAACTAGAAAACACACCAAAAATTTCCCTACTCAAGCTATAGGTCAAACAAGCAAACTTAAATGACAGGAGGACTTCAGATAGTCAGGTCTCTCACCAAGATTGTCAAGAAGGTGCCACTCATGATATACCTCAAGGGTACGTGCGTAGTAATATCCCCGAATGTTGTTTTTGGTGTATGGCTCCACGCAAGACGACCAAAGAGCTTTTCTTACATGGATAGTGTATCCTAGTGGGGTCTCCTAAAATACACAAGGTACATGGGAGCTCAAATTGGTACTAGTACTGTCTAATGC
>LPNX010617521.1:190222-291419 GCA_001517045.1 Pseudotsuga menziesii | reverse complement strand
GAACCAACCGGGGTGTGAATAGGAGAAATGTAAGGGGTCTCGGGGCCTTCTTGATTCAAAGGTAGCTCAACTTCTTGTAAGGCAGTCTCTACAAGTTCTTTCCAGTCTTCAACCAACACCGAGTCTTCTATTATCGGACGGTCTTTCCTCTTGTAGTCTCTTCTAGGCAACTCGGGAATGATAGGCAATCCTCCAATCTTCTTTAAGTATGCCCTGGTGTGTCTTCTTAGATCATTTACAATTTCGTTGGGAACAGGATATGGATGTTCTTTGTTTTCTTCTTCTGGCGTTGGATTTCGTGGTCCACTACTTTCAGAACTGTAACCAGCGGAATAATCTCTGTAAAACGGGTTTCCTCGGCCAGCCATGCACTGGCGGCCCTCCTTCTAGCGCCAAAACTGTTGAGGCCTGGAAATTCGCAGGCAGCAACAGTAAGGGATTATCCCCAATCAACGTTCCCAACTAGCCCGTTGACTGTTTGGAATAGGGAATCCATCCAGTTTGCGGTCCAGCTACCGTAGGTCAAGAAACAAAAATTAAAGGGGTTACCGGTTGCGGCCCGGCCCACCGAGTTTTTGTATTTTGACTTATAGGAATGATATGCAAGTGCCTAACTAAATGCAGGGTGGTCAAAATGCAGGGAGTGCTCACAAATTGATGCGCAGGTTCTTACCTCTCGTCCTACTCACAAGCATTCAACCGGATACAAAAAAAAAAACTAACTATCTACACTATCCCTAGGGAGCATGGTTGTCATTTTGGCTGAGCAATACATTATCACATACAGTAAGAAGAATCACAGATAGCTGATACTTCTCCTAAATCACATGAATGTTTACAAATATTCAAATAACCAAATAGCCGATCATTCTATAACAACATTTATTGCTCTTAGTGAAAATATGTCCCAGAAAACTACTGAAGAACATTTAACAAGAACGTAGGTTCGAAACATCAAATATTCTTACGGCAGATGAATTATAGCTGAAAACGAAATAGTTCCTCTTCAACATTATTCATCGAATTGCATTGGTACATTTCACTTCTTTACTCTTTCCAGCAGACAAAATTTGCAGTTCACTTAGCAAAACGAAATAGTTCCTCTTACGAGCCAACAATTACAAAATTTTCTCCAGTAAAAATCCCTTTTCCAGTCCTACTCCTTGCTATTTAAACTACAACTCCTGTCTCCTGGGTTACCCTCAGCATGTGACCTTTCAGTCTCCTTGCCGATTCAGTTTCTTCTCCGGTTGTTGCGTTTTCCCAATCATTTTCTGTAGGTGCTTACCTTCTGACCGGAACGGCTGAAACTTCCTCCTTGGTGCCTCTGTCGTTCGTCTGTTTTGTTCTTTTCTTCGTTCTAAGCTGCTTTAGCGATCTACGGGGTTCTTCCTGCAAAAACATTTGGTGCATTACCCACTAAACTGAAACATTAAGCGTTAAAATTTCAAATTATAATGATAAATCTACAAAGAGCTAGCCTGGTTCAGGCGAAAATTCGCGGCACAATAAATCGGCGGTCGGGTGATACTTGGGTCGCACGGGAAAGAATTCTGCTACGGATGGGACAAGGATTCAGGAGCCGCCATGGCGGATGGGCACAAGAACCAGGTAAGTGACAACATGAGCGACACAAGCAATCAAACGGCGGAGAGGAGTGGATCGGAGGATAGAATGCTCTGCCACCCGCAACGGCAGACGGAATGCAGGTCAAAGAAATGCGACGAGGGAGAAGAAAAGTTCGGGTGGGGGACGGCAGGTCGGACGTCGGATGATACTTGGATCGGAGGCCAACTCCCTCCTCACGACCGCAATGGCGGGCGAGCAGAAACTCTAGAGCAAGCAATTTAAACCACCGAAACGGGCGTCGGATGAAACTACCATCGGGCGGAAAGTCTGATCTGGAAGCCGCGACGGCGGGTGAGATGGGGCTCAGCATCTTCCGAAAGAGACCCGATCCAAAGAGAAAACCAACAGCGCTAGGATTAATTTGCAGCCAAAAAATCATTTTTTTCGTTAAGGCAAAAATCAATGTTCTAAGGGTAGTAAACAACCAGACACGACTCAAACTAAACTGTACGCGGCAAACAAATTACCAGGCATCCAATCTTCAAAATAAAATGAACAGATGTGCTTTGAGGGCACCAAGCCTTTTACAATCAATCCAAGCAAACAATGAAGAGGAGGGGTCCCAGAATTTGAGTAAAATAAATTCGGGGAGAAACGTTGCGGTAGCAACAGGTTCCACATGGAGGATTGCAAGGTATCCCACTGCCCTTTATTATCAGGCATCAGGCTTGAAGAAGGTGGTTCCACACCTTTGGTAGACAACACTCTCTACAGACAGCTCATTAGAATCCTTCTGTATCTCACTCATTTGAGCCCAGACATATCCTATGTTGTGAGTGCTGCTACCAGATATATGTAGGAGCCACATGAGTTGTGGGAGGAAGCAAAGTGGATCTTGCACTATGTGCAGGGTACTATTGATTATGGGATCCATTATACCGCTGGAGAACAACTGGATCTCACAAGATTTATAGACTCATACTAGGAAGGAGATGGAAATTATAGGAAATCCACCTCGGGTTTTGTATTCGTGATTGGATCTAGGCCAATTTGTTTGTCTAGCAAGAAGCAAGTAGCCCTTGCACTTTCTTCAGCAGAAGAAAAGTATCAGGGAGCTGTGAATGTAGCTATTCAGGTAGTTTGGTTGCATGGCATCTTGACAGAGTTCAGGATTCATACTTCACCTACAGTAGATCTGTATTATGACAACCAGAGTACAATCAAGATCTCCAGTGATCTTGTTCAGAAGCAGAGGACAAAGCACATAGAATTTCACATGCACTACATTCGGTAACTGGTGCATGACATAACCATCACACTACACTACTATCTGACAGAGGACCAGATTGCAGATATTTTTACCAAGTCTTTTACTGGAAAGAGATTTGTCTTTCTTAGGTCTCTTTTGGGCATTAAGGCTCGATTCTTAGTTCCTATCTTGAGGGGGGTTTTCCCAAGATATTTTCATACCTCATTTGTATTATGTCTCTTATATTGTATATTGGGTGACCTATGGTCTTGTTACCAAGGCCCACAGTTGTCCTAGTTAGGATTCAGGGGGGGTGTTAGGATTATTAATCCTCCCTTGTTCATACTTTATATTAGATTAATTAGCCTAACTCGGGAACCTAAATTAATTAAAAGGTTTCACTAGTGCAATTGGGTCCACTTGGCCCAATGGGGCCACATGTACCAGTCATTGAAGTGTTGGGAACACTACTAGAGGTTATCTTCCATTTATTGCATGTGCATGCATCAGTTAAGGTGCCTCCTAGACCAATCCCTACATTTTAGGAGCCATTGGGAGTCCTGGCACCAACCTACTTCAGTCAATTGGTGTTAGCACTAGTTAGTCTTAGTTATCCCCCAGTTACAATCAGTTACTTCATGGGGAGGAGCACTTTACCTACCTACCACACTCAGTTGCATTGAGTTAATTAGTTGTTACTGCTTGTTGGAGTTATTGGTCATCGTAGAGTTGTCTATTTGGACACCGATATTGATTGGGAGACCTTGAGTTAGAGATTCAGTTAGATTCAATCTTATCCACTTGGAGGATTCGAATTCATTACTCATGGATTCGAATTCTACCTATGTAAACTACATTGTAACACCAGATATTATTATGATGAATATACTATAAATTCCTAAGCAATACTTGTCTGTTTCTTGCGTATTTTGTTTTGCTTAGTTTGTATGTTCATTCTCCATTCAATTGCTGCAAAATTATTAGAACTCTCTGCTTGAATATCTTAATGGAATTCAAATTCTAATAAAAAGGCACACCCTCTTGGTTGAGGGTACTATTCATGAGCTCGCTCAACTTGCATCCGTTCATCATTTTTCATCAGTTATGTGTCAATTGTCTTTCCTTGCCGCAACTAGTATGCTCTGCAATATTTCTCGTCATGACCCGCAGATTGACAAAAATTACAATATAAGCTAGCAAGTGCAATTACTATCTTTTGGAGATCCAAGAATTCCTTCTACCAATGACCTCTTGTCTGGAAAATTCTACACCAGGGCATTCCTTGTGAATTTATCGGGTTTGGTGCTTCTAATGCAAGATAATTCAAGAAATATGGACATGAATATTTATGGTGGCCTCAGTTCTACATCTTGTACACCATACTTCTTATTGAATTTATTTCCCTTTCTTAATATCCTATAATTGAAACATTAGTTTGGCAATTTGCGACTGTATTTTCATCATTACCACGCCATTTTCTCCAACCAGTGAATCTTCCAACTTCATAGCAAGCTCAAGGGCTTCACTGCTAGGATACAATCTTCTGTTGCATCAAGGGAACATGGATATACAATAGCATCACCAAAATAAATCATTATTTATGTTTAACATCCGACATTTGGAAACTCGCCTTAGCCATGAGAGTCTTAAATCTTTGAACAAAGTCCCAAACAGACTTTGTCGACAATTCCTTAATTTATTTTAATTATGTGATACATTTAGACTCAACTTAGGTTTCTTGAATTCTTCAACCAATCCAATTCAGATCTAATCTAATGACTTATGAGGAACCCATGCAGGAACAACAAAAAATTTCATATACTAGTCAAGAGCATGACCTCTAAATTTTGTGATCATCTAAGCTCTCTTTAAATCCTCATCTTGGACATGTCGTACCATCCAAATAACTTCACAAAGGAACCAATGTTACTCAGGGTATTCAAACCCATTCCTATTGATAAATCTAACTTTATGTCACTCAACAACATTCTATTTACCTGGGGTATTGCTGAATTTGAATTAAATGTTCTACTAGTAGGAACTCATTGACTGCTACCTTGATTATTATTATTACTATGATTTACAAAACCAAAACTCAATACACTTGTAGCTCTTACCTCAATTGCTGGAGATGTATGTGGGGTCATGGGTATGTCGTAATCCTAGTCTGGATATGGTGCTTCCTCTTCTTCTTCAAAGATAATCCGATATTATTCCTCTTCACCACAAGATTCTTCATTGAGCTGTGGTGCCAACTCGTAGTCCCTTCTTCCAATCGCGATGCAACTTCTTCTTCTTCTCAGAGTCCTTCTCCTCTTCCCCGACTGAAATATTTTTCCACTCCTTAGGAGACCACCCTCTTGCTCATTCTCACTATAACCAGAGAAGATCTCGACTCATTCTAGTCCATCTTGTTCAATACTTTCTTACGACATCACTCAAGTCCTCTGTGCACAAATATTTACTCGTCGAACTCCATCCTTGGGATCCCTTTCTCACAAACCAACATCTTTATCCACGTATTTAAAGATTTCAAGTAACGACCTCAAGAGTCTTGGAAAAACTCTCTTTCTATATCAATGTATGATCTTATCATATCGACTGCAATCTCAGTAATGCATCCCTTCAACATGCTATCAACCCAGAATTGGACAACCCTAGATATAGGATTACTGACTCTTTCCAATTGTTGGATTAGATGAGGAGTCCACAACTTGAGTGAAGTTTGGAAAAGAGGGATAGACTTCCATAATTTCTATGAAGTTCAATGCACAATCAAATATAAATAAATCCATAGGGAACCTACTCAAAACCATGATTTAAGGAGTGTCATTGGTAATGTCTCTTTTCCATACTTTGATGGACCTTCAAAGTGTACTGCTAGTTGCTGGATCGAAAAAAATTGCTATAGATAATGGTAAGTTCAATACTTACAATAAATAGGAAGAAGCATACATTCTCTTAAAGGAAGAAATAAAGGAAGATGAAGCACTTAAGCATGAAAAGAACACAAGACCCCTAACTTGTGGGAGTAAAGAAGATGATGAAGCCGAATTTCTAGTCTCTTCCCAATCATGTGACGGTTTGGATCAAAGCGAATCACATAGTGTAGACTTGAGACTTCCTATGGACCTAAAAGTGGAAGAGCAAGTGAGCACATGTATATTCAATAGAGAGAATGAACACGAGTCACAAAGGTATGATAACATTTCTTATTTTTCTAGTAGACATATTCCCTTGTGTCACCATAAAACAACATCCATTTCGACTGTTAATGATGACAGTGATAGAAGAATATTTAGACATTGATGTTCAAAATGTGAGTTTGAATGATGGTTTCATTCTAATGAAATAATACCATGTAAGGGATGAAATAGGGTATATGAAATTGAATGAGTTAAAAGACTTCCCATGTGACAACATGAAGATACCATTGTGTGACTTAGAGAGACAACTCTTAGTCACATAAGAATGGATGTTGCATTTCTTGACCTGAGCTGATGGTGTAAAAAAAATTATTAAATATAATATGTGGAGGAATCAATTGGAGGAAAGACAAAGAGTATATGTTTAGTGCATCACTAGTATCTAACTATGCACATAAAAGAAGAACCGGAAATGATGAAATCAACCTACTTGCAACTATTCATGGATTGGGATCTCACACTCAAGTATGCATAAGACAAAGCCATGGAGGTAGAGAAACTATGTAGGGAGTTGGAAGAATCACATCTCTCATCTTACACCACAACCAGTCATTCATATGTGGTTGATAATACTCATTCTTTGATGAAGGAACCTTATGAAAGGTTTGAACATGAAGAGGACTGTTCATATTTGCAAGCGAATATGAATAAATATCACCTAGAATACATTTATCAAGAACTTGTTGGGATGCAAAACGATAGGGACGAATTACTTGAGGAGATGCCATGTGAATTGGAATGCAAAGGTATTTTTTTATCCATGTATTGGGTATATAAGTATATGAGAGAAATGGAGACTTAAGGATGCACCAATCTTGATTTCCTTGGTAGGATATTAATGGACATATCATTCATCATGCAATATTGTGAAGAGAATCAAAATTTTCTATGGATGCCATATGATCCTTCCAGTAGACAAAGCAGTGCATAAGAATCGTGCTTCACTTGCCTTGATAGATCAATTGAAATCAAGGGGGTTTAGATGGATCATTGACATGTAAGTAGCAGTAGAGAAATTCATGGAATCAATTTGATTCTTCCATTGAATGTATGGAAAAGCATGTGGTGCAACAAGAGATCCAAATCTTGTTGGATCAAATGGGAAATATTTTCAGAGGCATTGGTAGTGATGTGCTACCAATTTGGTTATGGGATACTGGAATTATTTGGAATAACATATTACTTCATATGAAGAGAATGGTAATAAGGTTTCAACATGATCAATGGGATCCTAGAGGGAGAGACAATGTCAATTACCATGATTCTATCCATGCAGAGAAGTTATTTGGTTTCCTACATGGGAAACCTGATGATGGATGGACACACTATTTTACTACTTGATGGATTGGGAGTCTTTTGAAGATTCTTTGTGTTGACATTAGGAGGTGTAGAAGAGGAAGAAAAAAACACCTCACATTTTTTAGGTTCATTTGGGATATTGGAATCATCTTTGGACTTGACTATTTTAGTTGGGAAGTACATGTAGAAGTATGGGGGATGGAGCCATCTATTGAGAAGAATGAGTTTCACAAGGTCAAGAACCTTCCAAAGTTTGATCGTATCCACCTTAACCATCATCAAATTTGAATGCGAGAAGAATTTCTGCAAGAGGAAACTCATGGTTGTCAATGTGAGAATTATGAGTTTCTATTCATGGCCATTCACGTGATTCATGCACCCATTACTACACATCCTTACATAAGGAAAACATACCACAAGAAACTTGGTGAGTTTGTTTTTTCTTCATTTGATAGCACTATGATTCATTGAAGGATGCTGGAGAGGTATTTTCTAAATTTGGAAATTGTATTGTATACTTGGATAGAGCAACCATGGTATGCTAATGTGCTTGAATGTAAAGTTGGAGGCACTAGGTGTTAGCACTGTTTTGGCGAGAAGTTAATATGAAGAGGCTTGAGGTGAAATGAGAGTGTTGTATGTAAAATTTTGATAATGTGACCAAAGGGTGCTTTAAAATTCTAAATCAAGGACCAAGGTCACTAATGTCTTTGTAAAAACCATGGGCTATGTTTCGAAAGGGATAAAAATGAAAAAATTGTGCCTTTGTTATATGCTGAAAGTTTCAACGGTATAGATCTTCAGAAGGGAATATCTACAGTGAGTGATGGATCCGCTGATGAAAGTTGCCTGGAAAAGTAAATTTCAAAGATCGACAGCGGAGATGGGATCCATTGAGAGAAAATGTGCACCAGATGATCAATTGGAGATCAGTGTAATTGTTAAAGAGCATCATTGATCAACGGTCGACATTATAGGAGGTTGAGATCAGTGGTTCTTAGGTGATTCCCTAATAGAAGTTACACATTGTTTTACAGATAATATGAATAGTGGAAAGTAGAAATTAGGATTAAATGGTAAAGGAGATCAACGGTGGGAGGTGAATATCTAGTATATCTATGGTGATTAAAAGGTCTGCTAGATGAAATTGTAAGGAGGATAGAAAACAAGTTATCCAGTGGAATAAGGGAAGAAGAATATTAATGGATGATCAAGATCGATGGTTAGAAGTAAACCTAAATTGAATCTATGGACATAAAGGGTTCTGTCCTTGACACATGCATGGATATTAAGAGAGAATTCTACTAATGGAAAATTAAAACTGCTTCCCTAGATTTAAAACTACTATGTTAAGAATATTACAAAAGGAAAAGGAACGTGTTCAAGGGTTATTTGTTTTTTATGCATTGGGAGAAGGAAGAATTTTTCTACATGGACAAAGCTAAGTCAAACAAATACCCTTCCAACCGTCATTTTTCTAGGTAGGCCACATTTTTACCCGCCCACTAATATTTAAACATGGATAGTGGAGGAGAAGTAGAGGTTCAAGCCTTGTAGTTTCATAAATTAGATAAAGTATTTGAAGATAGAGATGGTGGGATATTTAATACTATTCTTTCTTTTGGGATATTTAATACTATTCTTTCTTTCGACCCTATTCACCAATTGAAAAAAAAAATGGATTCTCTTAAAGACTAGGGCACTGACTTACACAACGTTTTCCAATCCCATTTGTATTATTTCTGTCCAGAAAAAAACCCTTAACTTTTCATATTTCATTGACTGGTGCACATCTAATTAGTATTCTTCTGAAAGAGTAATTATGGATTCATCTAAAACCAATATCATGTGCCCTCTTAATGCCCTTGTCATCCAGGATTCACTCACAGTCCCTCCTTCATTTACCCTAAGCCGAGAATATTTCAACAAAGAAGACCTGATTCAGTCCTTCATACATGCAACCCTTGAACAAAATCAACTATTTTTCTCTAAGTGTTTCAGATCTGATGTCTCCCTTGCCAATCAACCCTTCCCTTTGGATGTTAACCTGTTCAATGAAGAAACAAAGCTAGTTGTTTCAATGCTAAGTTAGTTCTTAGGTATAGACAAAGATAGATATGTTCCTGAGTTATTGATGAGCCTTTTATTCAAAATCAGTATGAGTCACAAAGAAGGTAGATGAACAAAAAAAAAGTGTTTGAGCATCAAATAGTGGAAGGGTTAGATGACAAAGTAAATTGGTTGGATTATCCAGCTCAAAGAGAAAATGCAGAAGTTACACAGGAAAATCCATTGGCTGTGGTAAAAGCAATAGAGATAGTCATTCCCATTGCAAGCCATTCATAAACAACTAAAATAAACTATTTAGATTCCATGGAAATAGAGGAATAAGAAGACCCAGAAACACCCAAAAGGCAGAAGATTGAAGATGAAGGAGAACTGGTAGAAGTAATTAAAACTGAGAGTAAGAAAGGAAAGTTAAAGGTCAAAGGGCCAACTTTTGAAGTGCAACGGTATGAATTTTCAGAGGTTCTTGAAACATCAGCTGATAAATTTAAATCCAGAGCTTATTTATACACTAGCATTTTTTAACACAACATCCGACGACATAGATGTCTAATTTTCAACATATTGTTATCAACAATTCGACAAACCGCTTTCTTTATAAACGTCGGTTGAATTTCAGTGGTTTTCCAACAATAAAATAAACTCATCGAAATTCTGACATACATCTGTCGAAAATACAACATCCATCTATCTATTGAAAATCCGACGATGTTTGGAGTTTTAGATCGAAACTTCGACGATGTTAGTTGTCAATAATCTGACAAAGTCTGGTGTCGCAAATCCGATAGAGTTTAATTTTTTTTGTCAAAACACCTACGAAGTCGAAGGTCGAAAATCTTATGAGTGGAGTTCATCGATAGTATCGCAACTTTATCGGAGGAAATGGAAATCCGACCACAGATTAAACAGCATAGATTTTGGATAATCGACAACGTTTTCTTCATAAAGGTCGTCAGTAGTATAACCATGTTGTTGGATGTAATGGATATCCGACAACAAATTGCACTACCTATAGGTTGGATATACGACGGGACTATGTAAATTTATAAAAAAATGTCATTTTTCTTAGTAACATTATTTTTACTTTCTTTTATAATGAGTCAATTTATAAAAAAATTAATGACTAATTTTTTTATATGATAATTCATATACACACTCAATATTGTGGCCTTATTTGATCTCTTCCTTGAAATGAAGGGAAGGGATGACCAATGAAGCATGACTTACCTTACTTAATTCAACTTTTACAAAACAATCTTACCCCCAACTAGTTAAGCTACCCACAAATATAGATGTTATATTCCCTAATTTCATTCATATTCCCTTCCCTACTATGAGATACGTATGTGAAGACAAACCTATCACTAGGATAAGCAAGCAAATGATGGCCCCATGTCAATCACTAGAAAATTCTCCAAGATAAGTGAGACAACCCATCACCAAGTAGGTCAAGCATGTAAGTAACCAATCACCAAGTAAGCTAAGCAAGTAATAAATACATCACCAAGTAAGGAATGTAGGTAAGTGCCAATCCCAAAGCAAGGAAAATCCCACGTAATAGATAGATTATGACAAACCTAGCTAATAGATATATAGAAAGAGATTTCTTATATAATAGATATAGAGATACGAGGACAAACCTACCAACTTAATTCATGAAAATCAAAGTTGATTATGTAATTGTATTTCTTGTTATTTGATCATAAATACAACATAATAAACTACATCAAATAATTATTTTTTATAAGGTCTCATAAACCAAGGGTTGGTCTTAGTGGATAGTAACGCATTATTATCATCACATGTAAATGTATTTATAGGTAAGGTTGGTCTTAATGGATGGTAGCCCCATCATTATCATGGTTGGCCATTCCATGACTAAGATAGTTGTCATAGCTTTGGTCATTTTGTATATTTATGCAAGATGTTGATAACATCACTAATGTTTTGAGTAGCCAATAGCTCGTCCTCTTTCATCTGTACTTATAGAACAAAACATAATGAGATTATGGGGAAGCTTATAAATGCATAAATATCTATGTGAGGAGATAGTGTTCTTTGTTAATATGAATTGTAGTGGGCAACCTTACTGAGTTCATCTAAGGTTGTGCTTGTGTTTTAAGTCTTTGGAACTTGAAAAGCAGGTTTTGAAGGTAACAAAATCCATTCTTCTTGCTTAAAATATATTCAAGGGGGTCATGGTTTGGGATTGGGGTATGTTATGCTCCCTCTTCTAGGGACTCATAACATTAGTACTTCTATAGGTGGGAGGAATGGGGACCAAGCACATCCAAAAATAGATTGATACTTTGTGACATTAACATGCCACCATTAGTTTGACAAAATTCTATACCTAGGTGGTAATGAAGGAGGCCTAAATTAGGCATGTCAAAGAATGAACATATAAGACTTTACCTTTGAACTATGTTGACCTCACCATGTGATGATTATTTCATCTATATAAATCATCATAATTAACAAATCACCACCCATTCTTTTGACACAAATATTTGGATCAAAAGGGATTCATATGTACTAGATCTTGTAAGACATTTGTCAAGTTTTATATAGTATATCCTTGGGGCTTGTTTCTAATTATAATGAGATTTTATCTAGCCACATACCTAATGCTTATAATTACTAGCAATCTAGAATCCCTATATTTGATACATAAACATTATTGTCACATGATCTCACATGGGTAGAATGTTTCAAATAATAGTTTCAATTAGCGACTAACCTCCCCAAAACCTATGCAAGGAGACTACTGGATGGAACATCCTGTTTAAGGTGACAATTTTCAAATATAATTTGAAGACTATACAGGAGATCACTGCATAGACTACCCATCTCAACAAATGTTGATGTTACACACTCAAAGTGAACATTATTGCAAGTCAGAGTTGAGGTACAACTTATGTTTGAAGGTTATTTTTACTCAGAACCTAAAAAAAATTCTTGGGTTTCATGGCTTAGGGATGTTACTATGCCCAAAATTAATAGGACCGTTGTCTTTGAGAGAAAAATTCCATTTTGAGATTTCAAATTCAAACTATAATTGCTTCATATGCAACGAGAATTCAAAAAGGGTTGTTGCTTGATGGCTTTGGGATATTAAGAATGCCATTTTAGGGCTTATTTGGGGCTGAGAAATGTTTGGAAAATCCTTAGTTATTCCCAAACCTAATAAAAAAACCCCTTCATTACTGTTTGCATGCCCATATTTGTGAAAGATGTTCTTTGTTGCCACAATCCATGCCCATATTTCATTTTTTGATACACAAAATTCCTTCAAAAAGCTATCATACTTTATTCTAGGGTTGTTTATGCCCAAGATACTTCAGTGACCTAGTTCACAAATTGGACAAATCAAAGGATCCAAACAGGAGAAACTTGAAATTTTAATATCTTTGGATCATATATTTCCAACTAAATGAAAAAATTGGCATTGCCAAATGTTGATTACAAAATATGGAAGGGAAATTGGACCTCCTTCTATGAATGCCCAATTTCTAAAGTGGTGTTGCAGTTAGTTTACCCTTAATGAAGCTAGCTTGAATAAATTAAGTTTATATTATAAATATCTTTCCATTTAATAGTTGTTTTAGATAATTTTTGTTCCTTGTTGAAAAATGTAACTTATTGTTGATTCTATAGGATATTTATGTATTCTTTTCTATTTGCAATTCATTTTTCACAAAGCTTGTCCCTCATCTAGCCTAATAAAAGATCGCAAATTATTTTTCATTTCTTTCAAATATTCAAATTTCCTATACATTTTAGGCATAAGGGTAAGTCATGTAAGCTTCATATGAACTACATATTTATGGTTATGAAAAGAAGAAGAATAAATGGTAACTTAATGACTGCAAAAGTACCCTAAATTGTGGTGGACCTAGAGTGCTCCAAGTGACTCACTCTTCAATGACTCTAAAATTCATGTTGTTGCATAATGAATCAGTCAGTTGAAGAGACACATTCATTTATGCTTTATCTTTGACCATGTGAATGTCATATAGCCTTTCTCAAGTTTGCCCTTTTTGGTGACATGAACCTTCAACATACTCAACCCATTCCCATCTATGGTGAGGATTTTAGTTTTATTCTTTTATTTTTTATTCTAATTTTAGTGGTACAACATATTTATGGTTGTGGAATACATATAATAGATATGGATACAATCAATATGGTATAGTAAATCTGGTCCCATATGAAAATTAAGGAATTTTTTGTAACCAGACCCAAATATTGCCATTTATTGTAACTATGCATGAAAAGGAAAATGCACACCAATCTTGTCTTGGAAACTATATAGATGTCACACTTGTGCCAATGTGCTTTGTCTTATCCATTTACATCTCTTTGAATCACCCATGCAGGCTAGTAGTGAAATGAAAATCTACCACAAGTCCTCTTTTTTTCCCAGGTAACATATCCATTTGACCTCTATTTTGAGCTACATCTTTGAGGCCTCTGAGGAGTTGTCATTCCAATCCATAGGTCACCATACTGACAGAGTCAATATAACTTGTTTTTGGATTTCTTCTAGCCTGCTCTTTTTTCTAGCAATAATTACCATGACTTGGAGCAAAATGCTTAAAACCTTCTATTAAGGAGCTTGGGGATTATGTCTATCGGTCACTCAATTTTCTAAAGAATAGAGATTGAACATGGATATGGTGCATTTTAGTAAATCGATGGACATTGTGCCTATAACATTTATCATTGTTATGTTGTAACTTATAGTACATATATATTAAGTAAAATATTCAAGTTTATCATAACCATACACACTCAAGAATGCTCTACCAAAGTCACAAAATCATGCCTGGAAATTCATCTCCAAAGCCTCAATGAAAAATGCCAACAAATAAAATATTTCATACCTTATAGGAAAGAATTCACTAAGAAGAAGACAACAGTGATAGTAGGCCCATAGATAGTCTACCCAAGGACCATTATCTTTGCAGTTCTAATAAGATCCCTCTTTGGAATAGTATTTGACAACAAGTCAAACCATAAATGCAACATGGGGCATGAAAGGATGGGTCCATTTCTAGTCCTTGATTTATCAAAATTTATCTTGTCTGAAACCTCAGTAGTCAGAAGCATTCGATGCAACAAAATTAATGACCTAATATAACCATGTGGATGCAAAATTGTTTGAGAAGGAAGAATAATAGCATTCTATAGAAATCAACAATTAGGAAACTTCAAATATGTTTAGAAACACTGTAAATTCATAATAAGTGGACAATATAACTAATGAATAACAAAAAGAAAACCACAATCCATGTTGCACAGTTTGAAAAACTATCATTATGAATTTAGACAAAAGGAAAAGGACGATCAATGCTTCAAATCAACCATATTGTTACCATCTTTCTCTTTTATGGTGATTTCATTTAGGGTGTTACCCCTCTATTTTAATTGTGTCCACTTAGGTTTTCATGAGGCTATAGTTCTTATATGATCATAACAACTTGAGGACAGATTGCAAGGGAAAATTGTAATAAAACCAAGTCATGATAGAAGAAATAGTACTAGGTCACAAGTGATTGGCGATGATTTCTGATAGTGTATAATATAATGGAGGCCAAAATGCAGGTAAGTGCATTGCATGAGAGAAGAGGGGATGGGGCAATCGAAAATCCTACCAACCCAACAGATAGTCAAAGACAAAGTTATGAACCTGTAGATATAGTAGCTGTGCGCTGATTGAATTTCCATGCATCAAGTAGTTTGAAAAAAGAGTTTCTTTTACTAGATGGACCAAACAAAACTGCCAAAAAACAATAAGAAAAAGGTGAAAATGGGCAGAAAAAAAAAATCCAAAAAGAATCTTTAATAAACCAATAAAACATGATCACTAGGTAAGTGATCATGTTATCATTCTAAGTGCATTATGTTAGCATTATGTCCAAGGTCAAGCACCCACTCAATCTAATCCATACATATTCTCATCAAGAAACACAAGTGACAGGAGACCTAACACTTTTATATCTAGGTGAAAACACTTTTGGACTAATGCCAAAAGCTATGTTATTTTTCCCAAGGTATAATATATGGATGCCAAAAATATTTTATACCTAAGAGTCTTGATGCACAAATAACACAATAGGAATTGTGCAAGTATAATAATTTATTATGTTAGCTTGTTGATTATGTGGCCCTTATTGTTCAACAAACCATTCTTTACTTCAAAAACAAACAAGTATTGTTTTCTGGGAATAGAAGGCATATAAACAAGCAAGTATTTGTTTTCTGGGAAGAGAAGGTATAATTACAATTTTTAATCAAATGAATTGTACTATTGTATTTGGAACAAACTGTTACAATAATATTTATTGAGATTTCAGATTCAAAAATATAAATTCTAGTAAGAAAGCATCACCCAAAATATTTCTCCTTAAATGACCCAAAATCAATAATATCAAAATTTTTATAAGTGTGTCACAACCATACTTCCGTAGATTAGAACTTGCACACTAAAGAAGATGGGTTGTTTCACAGAAGGAAATATTGCTAAAGAGTTTTGAAAAACTATTAGAAGCAACACCAATATTTCAAATTGAACAAGTACCAACCTTGACTACTGTTATCAGGATATGTCCACTTGTTGGAATGTACGTCATTCGTATACTGGTGCGCCAATATATATGGTTGAAAGATTGCATCCAGTTAAAGCATCAAATTTTGTAGTTCATATTGTTTCAATAAGTATCCAACAAGAATTATCGAGGTGAATAAAGTATGCATGAAACTTTATACATATTACAAAGAACTAATTCGGTGATACAAAAAAAGAGATTGCCACATCTAATAATTACATCTGAATAATGGTTTCATTGTAAGGTTATAGATGATTTGTATGTGAATCGAATATAAACATACATAATCTGTCAAAGATGCAAAACCAAAATAAAGTTATATTGGATAGAATCTAATTATATTTAGTTGAAAACAAGTGATAATAACATGTGTGCATCACAACATCAAATGGATTTGATTCCATGCTTAACCAAATAGACAACATGGTTAAAACATAAAACATAATTAATCTTCTAGGTTGCATATATTAGGATTCCTTTTGCAACAAATTCTTATGGGAAATAAAACTCTGATGGTATAATTAACATTAGAAACTGTTGGGTCACCGAATTTTGCACTTGAAGGTAATAAGACTGAATTGAGGTTTTATCCTTTTGTTTCCTTTGGGGATTTGGTTCTCTATTTGGAAGACAGGTCCTTATAGTTGTCACCTGACTCAAACAAACATGTACTAGGAAATGATCCTTTCTGTTGAGTGTAGATTACAAATCCATACGTGAGTAGATTGGAATCTCTCCTAAGTCCTAACAAAACATTTACTTCAACATTGTGTAATATTTTATAATTGTTATACAAAATGGATAGGTAAGATAAGATATTTTTATTAATGTCCAAAAAATGAACACAAAAGTAGGTCAATGGGACTGTGTAGTACCATGAGAACAATACAAAGTGGGAGTGCAAAAGTAGCTCCTATAAAAGATAAAAAGAACTTAAATCAAACCCTAATTCTATAATTTGAGAGTCGGTCTTGGACAAGAATATGTACAAGGAGAAATATGAAGAGTGATGGTCCAAGGAAGGAGAGTGGATTAAATAACTAAGATGCAAAAATGGTGATGGTGAAACTGTCAATATGGGCCACTTAAATCCCTTGAATCACTAGAAACAAATTGAGGGATATGTGGAAAATTTGTACTATGAAGAATTTATGTGTTACCCACTATACAATAATACGAAGGAGACCTACAATATTGAATGCGTGTGATAAATCCCTCCTCACCATATTCCCTGGAAGGATTGATATAACTAAATGATTTTGGGGGTACTTATCCTTACTCTTGATGTCTCCCTCTGATTAATTGTTAAATTTTCAGTAGATCACCCTCAATTTGCCTTAATTAATCCTGTCTTATTCTTTAATCATGTCTCTAAATTTGACTCCTCCAATCCCTCTAAAACTATCTAAAAATATTTGATCACCCTTAGGACTCCTCCATTCTAAATTAGGGCACAATTCTTGTCTTAGTTCATCAGGGATTGTTTTTGGACTCTCTTTTTCCCATTTTCACCTTTATTTGATTGGTTTTTGACATGATACACATCCTTAGTAAACCTGTCAACGTAGGCTAGTGTGCCTAAATCAAATATATCTCTTTTTTAAGAAAGAGGACTGGTGATTTTTGCAAAAAATCATCAGCAAGAAGCATGAAATAATGTGCATCTGATAATGATGGTGTTCATATTGGATCACAAACTTCAGCATGTATAAACTCCAATAATTTTTCTGCTTCCATGTTGGTAGCTTCGTTGTGCTACTTTTGACCTGATCATGTCATACATATCCCTTATTTCTTCTCCATATTGGGTAGGTCATCAACCATCTCAAACCTACTTAGAAAGGCATTATGCAGAAAACACAGATGGCCATATCTTCGATGCTAAAATACTTTGACATCAGATTCTTTTCTATTGACCATATTTGTCACTGTTTTGGAACTCAAGGTATATTTTTTACCTTTATTGGAACTCACAGTCATTTTCCAATCTCATGACTCAATATAAAGATTTTGTTTTGAAAAATATTTATATTCCTAGGTAAAAATAATATGTATTCTAAAAATGTAAAAGAAAAGAAATACATACTTATTGTGAGTCAACAGATTATTGTTCTATACCAAATATGTTTGTCTAGTCAACATTTCAAACAAACATTGTCTTAAAATCTTTTGTTATGGAATTGTTATGGAATTGTCTTAAAATATTAATATTTAAATATCATTACCATTTATAAATGCATATATGAGTATGTTTTCTCTGGGTACTCTTCAAAAAGAACATGATACAAAAAATGCACACATATTTTCCTAAATTCAGATTTAAGGTAGTTTACAACCTCTTTTGTTGTTGTTTTTTCCCATAACTCAATATTGTGGAGGCATGAGGTTGTTATGTTGCATGGAACTACCCAAAATTAACCCATGAATGTCAATTTGCAGTTGTTAGGGATCGGGAACAGTCCACAAGTTTCCCATAATTTGGAAATGTTGTTTTTTTTTACCCAAACAACCGCCCATATTTGACTTAGGATAAACCTAGACCTAATATTTACCACTGCTATGACCCCAAAACTACTCAGATTGCTCAAGAATATCCCAAGAAATGAAATAATGGAATTGTTCAGTGTTCACTGCCCCTTTCACACACAAGTGGTGAAATAAAGTGCCCTTACTATTTTTTATCCCTCAGGCTTGAGCAAAATTTCTCTAGAACTGGAATTATTATTGTTTGACACTATTTGGAGGTTAGAAAAGGGATGAATCATGCACATGATTTCCCAAAATTGGACCAGAATTGGTCTCGGTGATGTTGATTGATTCTTTGAGGTCAAAACAGGAAGATTTTGTTAATATGAACTTTGAACACTTTCTATTTGAATTGCAGTAATTTTCACTCAAATCATTCATGCAACAAATTTCACATGCAAATTGCATATTCCTAGGCCATTATAAAATAACTAATATGTTGGAATATTGGACAATACTGAGAGGGGGGAATGAATCGGTATTGATAAATTTTATTAATTAAAACCACTTGTTAACATTAATCATTAACACACAGAATCAACAAGAACATAGAACACAGATCTATCATGGAATCCCAATTGGTTAAACCATTGAATACTTCCTATTACTGCAAAATTATATTTACAATAAGTTTTTGCCTGCTACTACAGACAAGGATGGTACTACACCCTATTTACCAGCAACTACTAGAAGGAGGCTACAACCCCCTGTTTTGTCAGCTACTACTGATGGGATTCTACTACACCCTATTTACCAGCTACTACTAGAAGGAGGCTACAACCCCCTGCATGCCTGATTCCTTCCCTAGCTCCACCCTACCACCCTGTGATTTTTTATATGATCTTCAGAACTGCTTTACGATTTCAGTTGTTGGTTCTCCTTTGGTCTATAACTTCTACAGCTGTATTAAACTGTATCACTGAGACCATTTCTCTCACTCATCATTTTGACTATAAATACCTTCTAACACATTTTATGTGAGTGCATCTCTTCACCATTGTGCCTTTTCATTCTTAGATCATTCCTCTTCATGAATACTCAATTATTCATTCTAACAATTTTTAACTCTATTTAATTTTATCAGTCATACCTTTCCACAATGCAATTTTACCAGAATTGCCTCTCTGCAATGATAATTCTTCATCAGAAATTATTCTGAATTTTCCTTTCCATCTTCTGCATTCTGTAGGGAAGACTCCGGGTTGTGGAAACCCATATTACTTTATATTTTCTCCTTCCTCCCCCTGCCTTCTTCCTTCTGCATTCCGCAGGGTAGACTCCGGGTTGTGGAAACCCATAATATTGTATACTTTCTTTTCCACCTTTTGCTTTCCGTAATTTTTCTTTCGCACCGTCGATCGTTTGCGGATGCTCTCATGACCATTGATTTGAAATCAAATGTGGATTTGCGCTATAGTATTGTGGATTTCTCTACAACCGTTGATCTCTTTGTGGATTCAATCCTAATCATTGATCCATGATCATTGTCGATCTTTTGCCGCTTGCATCGATCCTCTACCACTTACATCATGTTTAGTGGGTTTTGTCATTATTGAACTCCTATCGATACTCTGCCTCTTGCATCATGGTCAGTGTTTTTCGTCATTGCTGAACTGCTTTGACATCAATTAACAACTTATTTTCAACATTCTCCCCCTTTGGAATTGATGGCAACATTTTCTTTTTAGTCAATTTTCTCCCCCTTTGACAACAATGAAAAAAACTTCCTTCTAACAACTCCCCCTATCTCCATATCTCACCCTGATATTGTGCTTCCTCTTTTACAACTGTTGTAAGAAGATTAGTCCCAACTTCCATCTAAGATGCTCAAAATCTTCCTTGGGTAGTGGCTTGGTAAAGATATCATCAATCTGTTATTTTGTGTCAACATACTCTAGTTTTGGCAACCTTCTGGGATACTTGTTCTCTTAGGAAGTGATACTTTATTGGTATGTGTTTTATATTGGAGTGCATGACCATATTTTTTGACATATTTATGGCACTGGTATTATCACAATTTATTATTATTAGGTGCTCATACTTCACAAGTAAGTCTTCCAGTGTTTGCTTCATCCAAATGACGTGGGTGCAACATGATGCAACAACAATATATTCAGCCTCTGTTGTGGAGAGTGAAATGGAAGATTGTTTTTTACTTAACCATGAAACCAAATAATTTCCTAGGAAGAACGCTACTCCACTGGTACTTTTTCGATCATCAACACTTCCTGCCCAATCTGCATCAGTAAATTCTTTTAAGATGAAGTCTTGAATTTTAGGGTACCATAACCCATACTCCATAGTACCTTTCAAATATTTGAAAATTATTTGTACTGTTATTACATGCGTTTCTTTGGGGATATACTAGAACCTAGCAACCAAACCTACAGCTTGCATCACATCTGGTCTTGTAGATGTCACATATAGAAAGATTCCTATCATGGATCTATACATGGTATTATCCACTTCCAGAGACTCATCGTCCTTACTTAATTTACAACATGTGATCATAGGATTACTAACAGGTTTGGAGTCTTCCATCTTAAATATTTTAAGCATGTCTTAAATGTGCTTAGTTTTAGAGATAAATATTACTTTATCTGTTTGGTAAACTTGTAACCCCAAAAAGAATGGTGGTTCACCAAACATTGACATTTCAAATTCCTTCTTCATTTCAGAAGCAAAGTCTACACTCAGTATTTGTAAATTGCTTCCAAATATGATGTCATCTACATAAACAACAACAATGATCATTTTTTCATCTTCGATTTTTAAGTAGAGATTAATTTCAATGGCTCCTCTCTTAAATCCTTGTTTCTTCAAATAGTTGTCCAGCCTTGAAAACCAGGCCCTTGGAGCTTGTTTGAGGCCATAGAGTGCATTTTTTAGTTTGCAAACATAGTCCGTGTTTTTTTATAATAGAAAACCTTCATGTTGTTCAATATAAACCTCTTCTTCTATTTTTCCATTCAAAAATGCATACTTGACATCCATTTGATACACTTTAAATTTTTTATGGCATGAGAGTGATAGAAACATTATGATTGCTTCAAGTCTTTCCACAGGGGAATAAGTTTCTTCAAAATCAATCCCTTCTACTTGAGCATACCCCTTACATACTAATATTTCCTTGTTCCTTATCACTTGACCATCCTGATTGAATTTGTTCTTGAAAACCCATTTGGTCCCTATAAGATGCTTGTCTTTGGGTCTTGGGACAAGTTCCCAGGTCTCATTTTTCTCAATCTGATCTAATTCTTCATTCATGTCTTTGACCCATTCATCATTTTTTCTAGCTTTTATAAAATCCTGAGAGTAGAGCTTGTTCATTAAATGGTAGTCGTCTCCTTGTACTAACTCCCATCATTTTTTCTAGCTTTTATAAAATCCTTGAGAGTAGGGCTTGTTCATTAAATGGTAGTCGTCTCCTTGTACTAACTCCCACATTTTTATCACATATGATATGTGTCTCCGGATGATTCTTTTGTATTCTTATAGATGGAGTTTTGTATTAGGTCTTGGGGAATCTTCTTCACCTTCAGGTGTATATTCCTTATGTATTCCTTCTTCTTCATCATGAGTACTTTCATCCTTTTGCAAGTATTCATTTTCTTCATCATTTGTATTTTCAACACTGTCATGACTTCTTATTGTTATTGGTTTTATGTCATCTATTCTTACATCTGTACTTTCTACAATCTTGTGTAACCTTTTATTGTAACATCTATATGCCTTCTTGGTGATTGAATATCCTAGAAATATTCCTTCATCGGTCCTAGATTCAAACTTGCCAAGATCATCTGTGTTCATTTTAATGTAACAATTACTGCCAAATACTTTGAAATATTTGATTGAAGTTGAACTTCCATACCATAGTTCATAAGGAGTCTTGTCGTTATTCACTCTGAGTTGTCCTCTATTAAGTATATAGATAGTTGTGTATACTGCTTCTTTCCAATATGCATCTGACAGCTTTTCTTCATTAAGCATTTTTGGCGGCTTCTTGGATTGTTCTATACAACAACATTGTTCTATTAAGGAGTCTTTGCAGAAAAAAATTGTCTCTTAATGCCATGTATCTCACAAAATTCATTGAACTCATTTGAAGTAAACTTTCCCCCATTGTCTGATCTAAGAAATTTGATTTTCATATATGTCTCATTTTCAACCATTTCCTTAAATATTTTGAACTTCTCAAAGGCTTTTGATTTTTCTTTGAGAACTATCACCCAATCCATCCTTGTGTAATCATCAATGAGAAACATGAACTAATATTCTCCTTCCGGGATTTTAGTTCTTGTTGGTCCACAGAGATCTGTGTGAACTATTTCCAGAGGATGTGAGGTCATATGTTCTTTTGTTTAAAACTGGCTCTAGTTTTCTTCCCATGTTGACAATGTTTAGAAACTGAGTTAGAGGTTTTAAAATTTTTGGCAAGTCTCTTACAGCCTCCTTCTTACTTATTTTGACAAGATTGTCAAAATTTAAATGTCCCAACCTTCTGTTCCATAACCAAATTTCATCAACCATACTTAAGTAACATTGATTCTCATTTTCCACGATGAATACATTGGTTGAACTTATTATATAAATACAAACAACTCTTCCTAAGTCCTTTTTCCTGATTTCACATTTCTCTGAGTCAACAATACAGATGTGCCCTTGATCATATGTTTTACTTACACTAAGGAGATTAGGCCTGAGGTTTTCTACTAGTAATACATTTTCTGCTTTGATCTTGTTATTGACAAAAGTTGTTCCTTTGCCAATTATCTTGGAAGACATATTGTCTCCAACTGTGAATTTACCCTTATTATCTTTTAATTTTATGAACTTGTTTGGTTCACATGTCATGTGTTTTGAACACCCACTGTCCAAGTGCCATAGGTTTTGTTTCTTTGTTGCACATAGGGAAATCATGGAACTTTCCTTTTCTTCCCTTTCCCTCCAATACTTCTTATGTTTTGTGTCTTGAGACTTAATTGCAATAGTCTTCCTTGTAGAAGTCATCCGTTTACAATCTCTTTCCATATGTCCATGGTTATTACATTTGTAACACTCTATGTCATATTTTTGAAGAAGTGTAAAAAGGTTATGATTTTGTTTTGGTTTGTTACTTGATGAACTCTTGTATTCATGAACCTTCCCATAACCTTTGCAATTTAAGGATTTATGACCAAAGTTATTACAAGAGTAACAATGACCCAAAAATATATGTTGGTATCTATTCGGTCTCTTAGGCACCATATTATTTTTGTTTTTATCTTGAAATCTTAGGGAAGCTTTATTTCTCTCTTCCTAATTTTTAACTGGACTCGTTAGTGCTTCGGCATAGATTTTCTTATTTCCTCCTTGATTAGTGAAGGAGAAACATTCTGGATTCTTTTCTTTGTTAAATCCTAATCCAAATATATCATTTAATGATCTTTGACTATTCATGATGTCATCTAAAATCCTTGAGTTGTTCTAAAACTTTGATTTGATAGATCCTTCATCAAGCTTTTTCTTGAATTGCATGAGCTCTTCTTGAAGTCTCTCAGAAACTTGTATTCTTATTTTGAGCTGCAAATTTAGGTTCTCCTCAATCCTTTTGGCATCTAGAAGTTGAGCTTCCAACTTACTAATGACGTGGTTTGAATGTTTGTTTCTTTTTTTGCATTTCTCAAGTTCTTCAAAAACACTAACAATTTCATCTCTTAAGTCTACTTCTCCTTCCACATATGAGTCATTATTTGAAGACTAAGTATCTACATCCATGAATAGAATTTTAGTTTCTTCATCTTCAATAGCTTCCATGGTGTAAATAATTTTATTTTTCTCATAGGGCTTCTTCTTGTTTCTTGTTTTACCCTTTTTGAACTTTGATGTTTCTCTCCCATCACCATCATCTTGTTTAGGGTAAGTACATTTTGAAGCAAAATGTCCAATTCTTCCACAGTTGAAACATTTTATGGGTAACTTTCCTTTGTATTTGCTTGTACCTTTCTCAAGTTTTTTAATAAAAAGAGCTTCCTCATCATCTAGGTTCTCTTATTTGTTTTTGGATGAGGCTTTAAATGTTGCTTCTTTTATTGAAGATTCATTTATTCTCATTCTCATCTCATATGCAGTGAGGATTCCATGTAGTTTATCTACTGTCACAAGGTCAAGATCATCTTGTTCTTCTAGGGTGGATACTTTTGAGTCATACTTCATTGGCAATGTTCTAATTAGTACCTTGTTAACCACTTATGTTTCTTTTAATTTTCCTCCAATACCTCTAATAGAATTGACAACCTCATCTACTCTTAGAAGGTATTCCATAATATTTTCTTATTCTTTCATTTTAAGACTCTCAAACTGTCCTTTATATGTCTGAAGCTTGGATTCTTTGACTTTATATCCCCCTTCATAGATAGTCTTTAACTTGTCCCAGGCTTGTTTGGTAGTCTTGCATCGCATAAATTTTGTACATATAGAGTTTTTCATTGCACTCAAGGTTGCTTTATGGATTTGGTATTACCTTCATATTGGCCTAGTTCCACTAGGTTTATAGGTGCTTGGTCTTGTATTTTATAGTCCTTTTCAGTTGTTGCCCAAACCTTCCATCCAAGGGACATTAGATGGAACTTCATTCTCACACCCCAATATGCATAATTTTCTCCTATGAATAATGGAGGTATGTTAGTGGCTAACCCTTCTTGTTGATCCATAGTGGATTTTTAAATATGATCTTCCTTCCAATGGCTAAGTTGTGGTGAAGGAACCCACTCTGATACCAATCGTTGGAATAGTGGAAAATACTGAGAGGGGGGTGAATCAATATTGATAACTTTTATTAATTAAAACCACTTTTTAACATTAGTAATTAACACACATAATCAACAAGAATATAGAACACAGATTTATCATCGAAGCTCAATTGGGTAAACCACCAATACTTCCCATTACTTCAAAAATGTATTTACAAATAGTTTCGGCCAGCTACTAGAGACAAGGATGGTACTACACCCTATTTACCAGCAACTAATGGAAGGAGACTACAACCCCCTATTTTGTCAGCTACTACTAACAGGATGCTACTACACCTTATTTACCAGCTATTGCTGGAAGGAGGATACAACCCCCTGCAGGCCTGATTCCTTCCCTAGCTCCACCCTACCACCCTATGATGTTTTATATGATCTTCAAATATGCTTTACAATTTCTATCTCTAGTTATCATTTGGTCTCTAACTTCTATAGTTGTATTAAACTGTATCACCGAGACCATTTCTCTCACTCATTAGTCTATTTATAAATACCTTCTAACACATTTTCTATGAGTGCATCTCTTCACCGTTGCACCTTTTCTTTATTAGATCGTGCCTCTTCATGAAGACTCAATTATTCATTCTAACAATTTTTAAGTCTATTTAAGTTTATCAGTCATACCTTTCCGCAATGCAATTTTACCAGAATTGCCTCTCCACAATGATAATTCTTCACCAGAAATTCTTCCAAATTTGCCTTTCCATTCTCTGCATTCCGCAGGTCAGACTTTGGGTTGTGAAAACCCATATTACTTTATATTTCTACCTTCCGCATTCTGCAGGGTGGACTCCAAGTTGTAGAAACCCATAATACTTTATATTTTCTTTTTCTCCTTCCGCAATTTTTCTTTCGCGTCGTCGATCGTTTGTGGATTCTTTCCTGACGATTGATTTTCAATCAAATGTGGATTTGCACTATAGTATTGTGGATCTCTCACCAACCATTGATGTCTTTGTGGATTCAATCCTAACCATTGATCCTTGATCATTGTCGATATTTTGCCTCTTGCATCGATCCTCTACCTCTTGCATCATGTTCAGTGGTTTTTTTCATTGCTGAACTCCTTTGACATCAATTGACAACTTATTTTCAACATACTATTATATTCTATAATTAATAGTAGAGACAATCAATCATTAACAAGTTTCCAAATTACTTTCAAAACTAAATAGACATTCTCTATTAGATATTTGTTGATTTAAGCTTGAAAATACATCTATAAATGGCCTCAAACCAATTACTCTACACTTTGGTGTGCATATGTGAAAATGTCAACATAGTATGCCTACAGGGAATCTCCACAAAACTAGTGACTATAAACAACAAAATATAGAGTGTGTCATGGCTGACCATTAAATTAAAACATAATAAAAGGTGGAAAACGTTTTAGCATATTAACATCAATAGATCAATCATGGCATCCAGAGTCCCATACAATATTACAAACACAGAATTAAAAACATCACATACCAAACTCGATGATAAGTTTCAGTGCATTCATGTCACCAATTCCATGAACACCTGTAGATTTTAAACAATTTACCTTGCAAGTTAGAAAACTCATTGCCACTTCAATTTCAATCTTCAAAGTTTCTACCTTCATAAAGCATTCAATGATTTATGTACATTAACACATAATTCAATAAATATGTTACATGAATATTTGTCACACATGCACAAAAGGAAATTAACATTATACCTAAGATCCAACCTCTCATATTTAATATCATATCCATCTATCTAAGCATCTATCCTAAATTCAGTTCTAGTTTTCTTCTTCTTTTTCTTACCCTATGGGTCTTGCTCTTACGAAGGGTAGCTAAAATTAACTCATGGTTTTAGTACTGTACCCTCTCAAGAAATTTAGTACTCCACCTTCTATATGCCAATTGATCCAGCAAGTGCCAATTTTTCTCAATCATATAATTTGTTACACTCTAAACTAATCTACTGCAACAATCAAAATAAACTTTACTTTGTCCATACACGTTTACTCAAATATCTATTAATTCCTTACATCCATCCAAAAATTAGGGCATTGCATCATAATTGTTGTTAGTAACTTACTAGAACATGTTACCACCTGTTATCTCCTAAATAAAATTTTCAATAAGTTCACTCAAAACAATTTATTTTTTGATCACTGATGAAGGTTTTAGGCCATATTATGAAAAATATTGGGATGACTAACAAGGTTGGGATATCTGATGTTCTATTTTTTAAGAAAATTTGATTTTTTTATCTTTCGGTGGCTTAGGCGAGTTTTTCCACAACTCATTAGCCACCGAAAAGCTCACCTTTCGGTAGGTAATAGTTTTAACGCATGACCATGTTAACCACCAAAAGCCTGTTGATCACGTTTATTTATGAAATTTTGGGAAAAATACTTTCGGTGGCTTAGGCGAGCTTTCCAATAGCTCATTAGCCACCGAAAAGCCTTGGTTTCGGCAGCTTAGTGGGTGATTGAAGGAGGGCATTAACCACCAAAAGCAAGTGAAATGCGTTGGGGAAAAGGCCCACTCAAAAAAATCAAAATGCAGGTTTTCATGGCTAATATTGTTTCAAAATGGTCTCTAAGCCACCGAAACCAAACATTCGGCAGCTAAGACCAAAATTTCAGGATGCTCTAAGCCACCGAAAGGGGCGTTTTACTATGAAAAGTCATCATTTTAAAATGGTGATTATGAGCGACTGGAGAATTATTTTACAAAACTCTCAGAGGTTTTTGTTCCTATTAGATCAAAGAACAATAACCTATTTAATTTTTCCTACAAGTATTTCTGATTGGGAGAATTGAATCCATCTATGATACCTAATTTTCGGATCTCAAAATATCCTGTTTGAAACATGTTTTTGAAATCCATATCTCGGGAAAATTAAAATGAATTCCAAAAAACTGAGAGAGGTTTTTTCTCATAACAACCCCATATGCAAAAACCTCTTTCATTTTATACCCATGTGTCACATATTTGAAGGAAAAAATCCATCTCTGAGCCCCATTTTTCAGTAGTTTGGCCAAACTTTTAGGGCAAAAGTTGACCTAACAGAGCAATTGACAGCAGAGATTGAAGGACTCCCATCACTTACACCAAAAGAGCAAGATGAACCAGTATAGAAGGATTCCTTTGGAAATCCCAAAACTCAAAGGATAAATCAGTTATTGAGGCAAGTTTATAAGATGGAGATTCTGGAAAGGGAGATAAAGAAGAATAATGCTACATTGACCAGCAAGAACAAGCTGCTACATAAATCTTACCTGGAGCTGAGAGAAAGGTATGCTTTCCTAAAAAAGACTAAATAAAAGGTACCTGAAGGACAACACAAGATTGTATAGGATGATTAGTCTTCAGAGACTGCAGCTGAAGGAGGCAAAGCAAAACCCTAGCAGCCACCTCACATTGGAAACCCTAGTTGAAGCTGTAGTTAGCCTTCAGCCTCCAAAAATAAGTCAGGCTGTTGTTAATCCTCCTAGCACCAAGCCTGATAAAGAAGAAAGCTGAGCAGACAGACTTAAAAGAACATTTTTGAAAGAAACCTAAGAATTTTTCGGTGGCTTAGGTGGACGATGGGGCAGTTCATTAGCCACCGAAAGCGTCGCTTTTGGCAGCTAAGCATTTAGATATATTGGCCTCTTAACCACTAAAAGCAAACATAGGCATAGGATTGATTTTTGACATGCAGGACCAGTTTTGGGAAAACAGGGATGGCTCAAGGACAAAGTATAAAGATGAAGGACGCAGAAGAAAGCATCAGGAAAGGTCTGTTTCAGTTTTACTATGACATAACAGTAGAAAGGGTCACCAACACCTAGTTGTCAAAGGAAAACAGTGAATTAACCAGCAGAGGACTAGTAGCAATGATTTCTAGCAGTTACTTTAGTTATCAGAAGGTTCATACAGTGAACGAATTCTACAGTTAGTTAGACTAGTAGTTAATTACGTTTTTTAACCTAATTTTGCAAAAATCAATTATTTTGTTTATTTTTGTTAAATCAGATCCAAGTTTTTCAGGATCTGAGTATTTTTGTAAAGGATATAAAGCCTAAGACTTATTTGATTAAAAGGGTTTGACTTTGGGGACTTGTAGACCAATACTATTGTCAAGATTCTCATTTTACTCATGACCTAATATAAGCTCTTTTGTTATCATATGTTCAACTTCCATTTCTATATTTTTTGTGCTTATGCTTGAATGTGTTATTCAAGTTATATTCAAATTGATTAATGTCTGATAGTTGTCACCCTATTGGCATGTTGATGTGATTTGAATTATAAGTGCTTTCCTTATCATGATTTAGCCATTTATATGTATCTGTTTTATGTATGAATCTACCAGCATGATGAGTTCTCCATCCCTGCACCATATTTTCAACCTCTGAACAGTGGTAACTAAAAGCCTTGTACCTGATTGAGTTTCATGCATGTCTTGAGAGTGGAAGGTCATATAGGTTACCTAACTTGATCCATTTTAGAAAAACACAAAAACATTGTAAGTTACCAGGCATCCTCGAGCTGCAACCTAGAGGAGTTTCCTGAAGTGATAGCAAAATGCCCGCGTTGCTGGGGAGAGGAGACTGAAGCTCAGCTTCCCTAGAAGATGACATAGATCCATGCTTTGATGATAGAGAAATCTTGGACACTATTCTGGTGGTAATCATCTATTTGGAAACTCCATTGAAATAAGGTGGCTTCAAGAAGACCAAGTACCAGAGAAAACCCTAAAGAGCCACCAGCAACACCTGTTTCAGATCTAGAAGAGATTCTGAGAAGAGCTAGGGATTCACTAAGGCAGACCAGCAGTGCTGCACAGGAAGCTACATCAGGTATTTCAAGAAATATTTATGCTATTATTTCTTCTGCTGAAACATACAAATCTCAAGAATTTATAAATATATCAGAAAATTTTAGGGTTGAGGAATCTTCAAGCACTATTGCTTGTGAAGATCTCATCCCTGGCGACTCCATAAAGGACGAATTTAGTGGCGACTCCACAATATAAAGATGTCAAAATCATTTGCTTCTCTTTTGGCTCGGAGGTTTGCACCTCTTGACTTCTCTTCTGTTCCTAGTTTCCCACATCCAGTACTTGATATGTCGGAATGGGGAGATTTTCTACCTATCTTCAAAGAGGAGGAAGAACATAGTCCTGCAGAACACCTCCTCAAGTTTCACAAATGCATGGATCTATTAGATCAGCAGCATGAAGATGTTCATGTATTCATTATATGGTGATGCACGTCAGTGATATTTTTATTTACCTCCTTCCAGTATTTCATCATTGAAGGATTTTCACAAATCATTCACTGAGCACTGTAAAAGGTACTATTCATATGAGTTTGCATTTGATAATTGTTGTGAAGAATATAAGTTGCATTCTCAGGATGGAAAGGCTACTAATGATGAAGAAGAAGATTTTAAGTTTTGTCGGGATTTGTCCACCTCTGGAATTTATTTTAGTTCTACTTTTCAGCAAAGAGATGATCAGAGACATATGCATGTTGTGGTTAATGATAGCTATGAAGAGTATGCTGCAATAGGGGACACCTCTCATTGTGATTGAGAGATTAATGATCTTTAGAATGTTAACCATAATATATATGCTTTTGACTTTGTACCAAATGCATCTCCTGACTTAGGGTGTCAAGAAGATCAGTTTGTCCCCTTTGGAAACCCGAAAGATAATGAGCAGATTGAAGGAAGAACATGTAACAAATTTGGATCTGCAGCAAATACTAAAGGCAGCCCTTAGTTTTCTGATTTGCAGACAAAGGAAGAATGCAACAGATATGAAGAGGAAGATGATGATCTAAAAATTCCAGAATAGCAGGGCATAACTCATCCTTCCTAGTAAGAGGTTGAGCAATCTACAGTTAACGTAGTGATCACTGAAAGTAGCCAGCAACAACATTTCATTAAGTTGGAACAGCAGCATAAAAAGGTATTTCTTGTTGGATTTTATGACCATATTGCTGACTATCTGGAACTTATGAGCAGCATAGATATCAAAATATTTTTGTCAAATGATAGTTGGTTCTATCACCCTTCGAAACTACATTGTTTCATGCTAGGGTTTCATTTATTTTTCGGGTCAAGATCAAGGATAAGTTCAGCATATCAGCTTCTGACCTAGCTTCATTGGAAGCAGGATGTCACATGATAAGAAGAATATATTGATTAGAATTAGGAATAGGAGTAGATAGGAAAATAATCTCTTAATATGAACAGCTAGGTCATTTTTAGTTGTTTTCATGAATAAGCAAAGCAGGCTACAAGAAGATTGCAGGGGATCTGTTATAAAAGACAAATGACTCCATGCCCAATGGAACACTAGAATATATCTTTAATTATTATTTTTCAGGAAAGGCATTTTGGTCTGGGGTTCTTGGGACCTCACAGGGAGGTTCCCATCCCCTAGTAGGAGCCAGATGTTATCTCCTAAATAAAATTTTCAATAAGTTCACTCAAAACAATTTATTTTTTAATCACTGATGAAGGTTTCAGGCCATATTATGAAAAATATTGTGATGACTAATAAGGTTGGGATATCTGATGTTCTATTTTTTAAGAAAAATTGAAAGTTTTAGCTTTCGGTGGCTTAAGCGAGTTTTTCAACAACTCATTAGCCGCCGAAAAGCCCACCTTTCGGCAGCTAACAGTTTTAACGCAGGACCATGTTAACCACCAAAAGCCTGCTAATCATGTTTGTTTATGAAATTTTGGGAAAAGGAATTTCAGTGGCTTAGGCGAGCTTTCCAATAGCTCATTAGCCACCAAAAAGCCTTGGTTTCGGCAACTTAGCAGGTGATTGAAGGAGGGCATTAACCATTGAAAGCAAGTGAAATGCGTTGGGGAAAAGGCCTGCTCAAAAAACTCAAAACACAAGTTTTCATGGCTAAGCGAGGTTTCAAAACGGTCTCTAATCCACTGAAAGCAGACTTTGGGCAACTAAGACTGAAATTTTAGGACGCTCTAAGCCACTGAAAGGGGCGTTTTACTATGAAAAGTCATCATTGTAAAACGGTGATTATGATCGACTGGAGAATCATTTTGAAAAACACTCAAAGTTGTTTGTTCCTAACAGGTTTGAGAACAATAACCTATCTCAATTTTCCTACAGGTGTTGCATATTGGGAGAATTGAATCCATCTCTGAGACCTAATTTTTGGAACTAAGAATTTCATGTTTGAAACATGTTTTTGAAATCCAGATCCTAGGCAAATTAAAATGAACTCCAAAAAAATGAGAGAGGTTTTTTCTCAGAACAAACCAATATACAAAACCCTCTTTCATTTTATACCTAGGTGTCACATATTTGAAGGAACAAATCCATCTCTGAGCCCCATTTTTCAGCAGTTTGGCCAAACTTTTTGGGCAAAAGTTGACCTAATAGAGCAATTGACAGCAGAGATTGAAGGACTCCCATCACTTACACCAAAATAGCAAGATGAACCAGCAGAGAAGGATTCCTCTAGCAATCCCAAAACTCAAAGGATAAATCAGTTGTTGAGGCAAGTTTATGAGATGGATATTCTGGAAAGGGAGATAAAGAAGAATAATGCTACATTGAATAGCAGGAACAAGCTTCTGCATAAATATTACATGGAGCTGAGAGAAAGGTATGCTTTCCTAAAAAGACTAAATAAAAGGTACCTAAAATACAACTCAAGATTGTATAGGATGATTAGTCTTCAGAGACTACAGTTGAAGGAGGCAAAGCAAAACCCTAGCAGCCACCTCACATTGGAAACCCTAGCTGAAGCTGTAGTTAGCCTCCAGTATCCATAAACAAGCCAGGTTGTTGTTAACCCTCCTATAACTGAGCCTACTAAATAAGAAAGCTGAGCAGACGGACTTAAAAGAACATTTTTGAAAGAAACCTAAGAATTTTTGGAAAACAGGGCTTTCGGTGGCTTAGGCGAACGCTAGGGCAGTTCATTAGCCACCGAAAGCGCCGCTTTTGGCAGCTAACCATTCTGATATTTTGGCCTCTTAACCACCGAAATCAGACAAAGGCATAGAATTGATGTTTGACACACGGGACCAGTTTTGGGCGAACAAGGATGGCTCAAGGATAAAGTATAAAGATGAAGGACGCAGAAGAAAGCATCAGGAAAGGTCTGTTTCAGTTTTACTATGACATAAAAGTAGAAAAGGTCACCAACACCTAGCTATCAAAGGAAAACAGTGAATTAACCAGCTGAGGACTAGTGGCAGTGATTTCCAGTACTTACTTTAGTTATCAGAAGGTTCATACAGTGAACGAATTCTACAGTTAGTTAGACTAGTAGTTAATTAGGGTTTTTAACCTAATTTGGCAAAAAACAATTATTTTGTTTATTTTTGTTAAATCATATCCAAGATTTTCAGGATCTGAGTATTTTTGTAAAGGCTATAAAGCCTAAGACTTATTTGATTAAAATGGTTCGACTTCAGGGACTTGTAGACCAATACTATTGTCAAGCTTCTCATTTTACTCATGACCTAATATAAGCTCTTTTGTTATCATATGTTCAGATTCCATTTCTGTCTTTTCTGTGCTTATGCTTGAATGTGTTATTCAGGTTATATTCAAGTTGATTAATGTATGATAGTTTTCACCCTATTGGCATGTTGATGTGATTTGAATTATAAGTGCTTTCCTTATCATGATTTAGCCATTTATATGTATCTGTTTTATGTATGAATCTGCCAGCATGATGAGTTCTCCATCCCTGCACCATATTGTCAACCTCTGAATAGTGGTAACTAAAAGTCTTGTACCTGATTGAGTTTCATGCATGTCTTGAGAGTGGAATGTCATATATGTCACCTGACTTGATCCATTTTAGAAAACCCCCAAAAAAAATTAAGTTACCATCCATCCTCGAGCTGCAACCTAGAGGAGTTTCCTGGAGTGATAACACCACCTATATTGCATGGCGTTTACCTAGGTTTTCAAGAGGGTTCTAGATGTTACAGATATACTATTTTTCATGAATTGAATGACACTTTGACAACTCAGGACTTGTTCTTGATCTCAAACAAGGATTAATAAATAATTTTGGTAAGTTCTGGGCCAATATGTGGGCTGAAGCATCCTTTTTTTGGATTTTATCAATAGTAAATAAGGAATTTGGGCATACTTCAGACCTATCCTTAAACACACAGTAGAAGTGAACTGTTTTGTGGGAATTCATGTGCATAAAGTTAGCAAAAAGAGGCATTTATGGGCTATTAAAGCTCACAATATCTATGGAAGAATGGAACCAGTATGACCTAATGGATAGCCATCGATCTTGTTTGTGGTTGTACAGGTGACCTACTTTCTTTACTGTTAATGCATTTGCAATCTTCTTTTGTCATTAATCCAAAATTATAATATTTAAGAGGCCTTAGAGAAATTTCATATTTTAGCCATTGAAATCAATAACAATGCTTTAATACGAAATAAAACTACAATGAAGAATGAAGCTTTCATTCCACTATCTTGAAGCATCCAAAACATGCAACAACATACATCAGGAAAAATATAACAATATGACAAATTTCTAAAGATCAAGAGAACATTGTGCAAATGGATACCACTTCAAACTAATTTTAATATTAGATAAAATGGCCAAAGATCAAAATGAAAATCACACTTCTCCCAAATACAAAATCAAATTACAATGAAGAATGAAGCTTTGATTCTTCTATCTTGAAGCATGCAAACAATGTAACAACATACATAAGGAAAAATTTAACAAGAAGAGTAATGTATAAATCCCTAGAGAACATTTTGCATCCATGTGGTGAATGAATCAATCTATGTGCAATTCAAACCTCCTTAGGAAACTCAAAACCTGCAATAGAAGAATTGAATGAACAATGAAACACCAAACTACAGATAAGAGATGATAATAAGCTTGCAAATGAAATTCCACATGGAAAAATAATTGAAGGACTAAGGCATCAAGGCACATTTAATGACTAAGTTTGATGGCTTACTTGTCTCTAGGGTGACTAGATTGGATTACATCGTTGAGTTGAGCAATTACTTTCCATGGATGTGAGCAATGTGTCATATGGACAATTTAATAAGTTAAAGGGAACAACATTCCTTGGATGTGAGTGGTTTTTCCTCTAATTGGGCATGCTTCCAAAATAGACATTGAAAACCATGTCTATTGATCACATTAAATTCATTATTGAAGTTGATACATTACATGCCCAAATTACTGGGCTTAAGAGTTTGACTGCCTTTAAGGTGAGCATTTTATCTCATGTGTACGTTCATCGAGTTAAGAGACAAACATGCCTTAGAGGCAGTAATTTGTCCCATATGGGCAATTTGTAGTGATAAAAAATAATATCAAGTTCAAACATGCCAAAACACTTAAAAAAATCACTATGTACTTCTTCCATGCGTTCAATTACTAGGCTTTAGGTGATCCACTACCAAATCAATGAGTTAATAAGGCCCTTTACAATCAAATATGAGTGAAAACATTAAGAAATAAGTGATGTGATGTTCATCATCAACAAGATCCATAGAAAATTGATTGCAAATAAATCCAAGAATACATTGATTAATAGAAAGAATTCCTATGACTATCACATACCACCTTGAAACTATGTGTCTCATCTAAAGAGAGGCTTAAAGGACACCAATATCTTTCCATCCCTAGGTCATATGACATATTTCACCACTCCTTTAGTCCCTTTTATTAATCATACATGCATTTAAACCAATACCAAGTAGATACACTTGAATAAGAGCTCAACAAAATAGTAACTCCCACATGATGGGTATACCATAATGAACTATCTACTCAAATCAAGATCTTTAAAAAAATGACACAAGAAAATATGTGTGTTGGGCACTCTATATACTCATTAATTACTTAACAAGAAGAGTGTTCAATATTTAATTGTCAACCCAGGGAAGTCTGTTATTTCAAAGGCAATTAGCAAAGTATATGCATAGACATGTTCGGTAGTTGATAAGTAAAATAAAAGTCACTCAACTCTTCTTACTGCTCAGCCAACTCGTCTCCCTGTAAGAAATAAAAATGACATTACCCATATAGGAATTGAAAAGAACTTCTATTTTATATCATACTAATCTGAAGGTTTATGATCTAAAGAGAAATCCACCTAGAATTATTTTTGCACGAAATGAAATTATAATATACCAAATCAGGAACATCTCTACTAATTAATCAAACAACAAATTCATCAAAGAAAAGGACTTATATAATTACAAAAACTCTAGAAATATAAATAGTGCACACACACAGGGGCTAAGCAAGTCTGTAATAGCTACTACACACTTTTGCATAAAAGGAAAACTGTGACTACACAGTCGACTGTCACACCAAATCACCTACAACAAACCAAAGGAAAACCAACAGATGCAATCTTTAAACAAATGCAGTTGAAGCTAACCATGAAAATATATCGAACTGCAATTCCACACTTAAACAGAAATAAAATAAACTACAACCTCTAAACTATCGGCAACTCTATTAGAAGGTGAGCCCTGGCCTTCAAACAGAGATGTTGTTGAAAAATCACAAAGACTGCAACAGATAAATAATGAGAATTGTCACTCTTTTATTAATATAAGAAATTCAGTTACAATCATAGTAACTCTGTTGTGTCTCTTACAACTTGCAAATGAACCGAACCCTGGGCTCTCCCTACTTGTGTATATTTATACAAGAACAAAGATAATCTGTTACATCGATTTCGGGAAGCCATGAACATCTTTGATCTTTAAGCTCTCAAACCTTTGAGACAGTTACAGCTAACAATCCTTGCACAAAATCAGATTGGGATAAATAAGATTTTACTTCGAGTTGTTTCGCAAACTGACATGCCTAACAACTTGCAGAAGATTCTTGGAGAGTTTCATTTGCAACCATGAAAGCACATCTGAGATTCCTTCTGCATTAATGTTGACCGCGTAAATTGAGAAAGTATTGATGCCAAGCGGGACTGACTTCCAAATATAACGACTTTTTGCAGTTGTGCCACCTGGATATGACAACTATTGTTGTTTCCCAACCTGGATAAGATAACTGTTGTTGTTGCCCCACCTGTGATTTTGAATCTTTCTTTCAAAGCATGGACAGATCAACACAACGAGAGGTAAAATCCATGATTATAAATAAAACCAAGCATAAAATGAAATAATAAATAATGATTCATATATTAGATGTTTTATTCTTGTTTGTATGAGAAGGATAAAGATTCATCTACAAAACAGGGGTGAAAATAGGGAAAAAACATGGAACAGAGTATGGAAAAAATGGGTAAATCCAGGACCCAACATCTCCCCCCAGCTGTCTTATTACATGTCCTCATACAACAACTTGAACTAGTCTGAGTCTGAATCAGACTGAAGACTCCTCCTATGAAAATTGGTGAGGTTAAATGAGAGTTCTAGTTCCTCCTCTGGTTGCAAAAACCCATTTCTCATAATCAGAGTACTCCAACCGTCTCTCTCAGCTTTCTTGGTCATCCTGCAGATGCCCTTATAGTTCCTGTCTGGACACAAAATAAGGGGGAATATAAACCTTAGACCCAACCAGTTCAGGCCACATGACTTCATACATTTAATATAGTCAGGTACTCTAGACAAGGCATATTTAAAATTGTTAAAACAAAATGGATCTTTTTCCCTTAGAGATATAGGAGAAAGTCCCCATCTCTAGATGCTTTGTTGTAGATAAATGTCCTGCTGACGAGAGATCATATCCACACAAGTAGAGGTAACTTTCTATTGAAATTCAGCCAACTGTTGGACTTTATCTAGAAATGTAAGGTTTCTCTTATTCCTAGCAATAAAAAAGAGAGGGGATCTAGTCTCCCGGAATCCACAAGGTGGAGTTGTATTCATTTCTCCTGATAGTATGTGAGGCACTCAACCAACGCACAAGATTATTGACAAAAGAAGTAAATGGCCTTAAATTAATATCCCCAATATGGGGAATTGGATTACCCTAGGTATCCATCATGCATGCCCTATCATGCAGATATAATTCACACAACAAATTTTTCTTAGTGAATTCACTCTAGGTAAAGGTTTCCAAAAATTAAGAAGGTGTCACAATTTTTTAGGGTCTTCCTTCCTTCAAAGCCTTGATCTAGAACATAATCATCTGTTCAAATAAGAATATAGGGTGGGACAGGGAGGCGGCTCTGTAGCTCAATAAATCATGAGTTAAAGTGAGCATCTATTATTTATTATTCTCCATAGAATGGTATTTTTTTAACTCTTTTAACTTCTCCCTCATCTCTTCCCATAGAATTTTCTGGAAGAATATTTCCTCAACCCATTGTTCCCTTAATTCTCGAATGACCTTATTATGCTCAATAAGGGAAATCATACCTTTCTCAAGCTGGTTTGCATGACAATTCCATATACTTGCTTCAATATTTAGAAGTGTTACCTCTTATGTCTTCTGAGGTTCTGCAGCCTCCACCCGAGTTGTTGCTTCTTGTGTTTCAACCTCTAGAATATGGTCCATTTCTTCCTCCTCCTCGGTCTGAACTGCTACTTCCTGCATATTAACAGTTTCAACCTTAGTCTGATCTTCCATTTCATGTGTTTCAACAGTTTCATTCTAAACTTTTGTTTCAACAAATATTTTCAGAAGCATTGGTTCTTGTGTGACAGTGTCTGATTCTTTCAATTCCGTCATAGCAGTTTCAGCAAGCAACTTTCAAGACATTGGTTCTTGTGTAGCACTGTCATATTCTATTTCCATATTTTCAGGCCATTGGATTCCTTCCTCCACAATCTCTATGTTAGTCGACTGCTGCTCCTACACAATCTCTGTATCAGCCAATTGTTGCTGCTAGTTAATCGGCAATTGCACAATCTCTGTATCACTAGACTACTGCTCTTGGTCTGGAAGTGAATTGAATTCCCAGGAACTGCTTCCAGAAGGAAGCAATTCACTATTTTCTAAAGATTGAGGCTACAGTGCCTCATCTTTATATAGCTCCTACTCGGGAACCACATTTTCTTCCAACCTTGTTTCTTCTGCTGGTTCCTCACTCCATGTCTCATTTCCTCCTTGGCCTAAATGTGTCAATCTCCAAGCTGTTATTTCCATTTTATAAACTTTATATCCTGCTAGTTTAAACAAGACTCCACATTTAGTGCATATAAGCTCTTCTTTTTCTTGGCTTCAGCCAAAGTGTCTAGGCCTTGTGCTGCTTGCTTTTTTCTTTCCTCCTTCCGCCTTTCCAGTTCCTCCCTGAGTGCTTGAGCATCTTCCTTCAGCACATCATTTTCATATTGCAGCATTTATAACTGGTGTTGCATAGATTATTAGGTATAAGTGGCCACCATAGGTGGATTTCCCACTGGTTCTTGTATTTCAATGGGTGCCTTAGGTGTTAAAATGGGAATTTCAATTGTTTCCTTTTATACTTCCCAAGAGCCCCTAGTTCTTCTTTTTCTGGTTCCAACAGGTTCTCATGTATTAGTAGCATCCATTGGTGAATTACCCACCGGTTCTTGTGTCTTAGTGGGTATCATGGAAACTTCAGTACTTACCACTTATGTTGTCTTGGGAGCCCTAGGTCTTCCTCTTTTGGATGATTCTCCTTGTGTTTCAGTAGGTGCTTGTGTGGAAGTGGAAGTCATGGATAAAATACCCACTGGTTCTTGTGTTTCAGTGGGAAAAATGGGGATCTCAACACTTACCACTTATTCTATCCAAGAATCCCTAGTTCTCCTCCTCCTAGATGATTCTCCCCCAACACCTGATCTTTTCCTCTTCATGTTTGGTGTGAGAAGGGTAGAGATTTATCCAATCCTTGATAAAGATTCCTCCTGCTCGATTACAATTCCTTTTATTTCTAAGGAGGTTCCGATCTCGACCACCTGAGGTCTTATTTCTTCAATTTTTGTAGCCACGCATTCTTCTCTTGCCGCATTTGCAGCTCCAACTTCCATTGTCATTGCTTTTGCAGTTGTTCCTTTTTCTATTTCTTCTGTTGTTTCTTCTTCATTTTCTTATGTTGCTCCAACATTTCCCTCCATAGGGATACCTACTGCTGCAGCTCCCCCTAAATTTTCCTCTTGCTCGTCTTCAGCTTATTCCAATTCATCATCCCTCCCCCCAGCTGAATCTGAGGAGCTATGTCCAAGTCCTCTATCTCCAAAGTGTGCTACTACAGGTGCCTAACGTGCCATAGCTCCAATAAACTGTTCCCATGTTAAATTATTATGTGCCAAGCATCTTTGCACCAACAATTTTATCAACCCATGATTTGTGAGAGAAGAGAGTGGGTGTTTGGAGATATTAGCATAATGTGCCATGGTTTGTAGGGTCTTAGATAAGTAAAATGGCATAATTATAAGTCTATGATGTCGTAAATGAGACAGTAAAACAAATTCATAAATGTAAACAACCTTATATCTTTCCTCACATGTAATGTACCTTTTTAACAAGATCGCAACTTGGTCCCATGGTCTGGGCAATGTCTCCAGTGCCACTCCTCTAATCCTTTTTTTCACTTGCTCCCAGGTGCTAAAAGTTCTTCAGTTGCTCTCAAATTGTTCCTTTTTTCTGGTAAACCAACATTCCCTAGTTCGAGGCAGTCCTATGACTTCTGCCACAGCCCGTTTGGATGCATCTACTCACAACCCTCTAATCACTGAGTATTCTCCATTCAGGTTCATAAAAAAATGGAGTGTTGTTTCCTCATGAAATCCATTCAATCTCTAGAAATAACCAATCCATCCAGCTTCCCGAAAAATTCCATAGACCTCTTTGTTTGTAGACAGAGCATCTAGATTTCTAGGGTCATACCTGATTGGAGGACCCATAATTATCTTCACTCATTGTGATAGACAGGTATAGTAACTGACAGAATCAGTCATTCAAGTTGTAGCAGTTGGATACAGTAATAGATAGCAGGGGTTTGTATTGGTGTTTTGAAGTTCTCGACAAAATTAGAAACAAGATGTGTTGCAGATTATTGGAGATAGGGCGAAAATTTGTTTGAAAGTACAGGCGGGGTTATTTGAAAGGAATTTTAACTAATAATGGATTACTATTAGGGGTCAAAAAGATATAATCATTAATATTAAATCATTTCACACTTGATTATACTTCCAATCAAAATTCATACCTGGTCATTGTCACTCAAGCCATCAATTCCCAGATATGATCCAAAATTTCGATGCAAACTAATCATGCAGGAGATGATTTCAAATGTGAAACTAAGGATAATATGTAGTCAATCATTAATCAAGTGGAACACATTCGTAACAGCATTGATTTCCTGAACGCGCCGAAAGAGTGTAAAAGATCTCATCATGAAACATTGAGATTCAGTTGGACATCCGCCCGAACACGACAAATTTTCTATAATATTTTCAACACAATACCAACAGAAAAGTTGGTGAAAAAATTGTAGAGTTGCATCGCAAAATGTTCAAAACAACAGAAAATTATCGGTGTTGCATCGGAATTTGGCCAAAAATGATAGAAAATTAGCAGTGTTGCAGCGGAAATCAGCTAAAAATGGCAAAAAAATTAGCACTATTACAGCGAAAATTGGCCAAAAATGGCAAAAAAATTAGCACTATTACAGCGAAAATTGGCCAAAAATGGTGGAAAATTAGTGGTGTTGCCACGGAAATCGGCTAAAAACAACAGAAAAATTAGTAGTGGTGCAGTGAAAAACAGCCAAAAAAAGCGAAAAAATTAGCAGTGTTGCAGCGAACTTTAGCCAAAAACGACGGATAAATTAGCAGCGTTACAGTGGAATTTAGCCAAAAATAGCAGAGTTGCAGTGGGATTCACCAAAAATATTGGAGTTGTAGCGGATAAAGGTTAAGAAATTTAACTAAGTTGCAGCGAATAAAGGTTAAGCAATTTAACAGAGTTTCCGCTTAGAATATTTTGACCGCTTAGAATATTTTGACAGGGATCAGTAAGAATAAATTTCTTATCAAAGATCTGCAATCTTATCCATACATTCTTTCAAGTAGTCGTATTAGTGAATAAGGATCGTCCATAGTTCTACAATTTCTTGGCCCATCGCAACAGCTTCTTTTTCCTGAACCTTCTCATGAATACCTATTCACAATTCTAAGAAAAACACACCTGATCATAGCAAAAATAAAAACAAAAAGAAAAGAAAAGTACATAGCGAAAATTAAACAATTTATTTATATACAGATTTTGTGTAATTTGCAGCAGACTTAAAAAAAAATTAAGAAACAAAGGAAGAACCCTACTCCTATACTAGTTAACAATCTAGATCAGCTGCAACCTGTGAAATCAATGCATTCTTCGAGATCGGTTTATGATAAATCCATAATCCATGACCATTGGAAAACAAAGGTGTCTGATTTTCATCAATGGTGGTCAACTGAACAGTCCCATTGTCAAATACCTGGTCTATCTTGTAAGGTCCCAGCCATCTCGTTCATAGCTCTCCTTTAAAGTCCTTTTTAAACCGTGAATCATACAGTAAATCCCAATCTCCTTCACGAGACATCTTCTTCTTGATAAATCTATCGTGCCATTTGGAGCGTTGTTGTTGAATTAAAGTTATATGATGTACAGCAGCGATGCACTTTTCATCTAGTTCATTAAGTTGATTCAATCGGTTTTCTTGAGCCTCCATTAAATCCAGGTTTTCCTCCATGGTTATTCTCAAAGTTTTAATTTCAAATTCAATAGGAAAAACAACACACTTACCATACACCAGTTCGTATGGAGAGAATCCTGTAGTGTTGCACCATGTTGTACGGTAGGCCCATAATGCTTCCGGAAGCCTATCATCCCAATCCTTGCGATGTCTCTTCACTATTTTTGTGAGGATTGACTCGATCACCTTGTTCGTTATTTCCACCTTCCCATTGGCCCATGGATGGTATGGATGGGTGAATCAGTGCTGAATGTGATACTTATGAAACAAGGCATCCATCATTCGGGACACAAATTGTAGTCCTCTGTCTGTCACAATTTCCCTGGGTACTCCAAAGTAAGGGAATATCTCTGCATATAAAAATTCTATTAAAGCCTGATCATTGACCTTTACCAAGGCCACATATTCTACCCACTTGGACATATAATGGGTGCAAACCAGAATGTAAACTTTCTATCTTGATGGAGGGTTGATAGGCCCTACAAAATCTAGGGCCCATCTATCAAAGGGTTCAACCACCAACTGTGGATGAAGTGGCATCTCATCTAATCTGTTTAGCTGGCCCATTCTCTAGCATTTTTCACACGCCTAAACATATTTTCTTGCATCCTGAAATATAGTTGTCCAGAAATAGCTCATCCTCAATGCTTTATGGCATGTCCTCTTATAAGAAAAATTCCCCCCATAGGGCTCATCATGGCAAGATTTTAAAATACTGTGGATTTCATCCTCCCTCACACATCGTCTGATTTCCAAATTAGGTCCTGTATAAAAGAGGTGACCTTCGATCCAGTAGTACCTCACACTTTGATGTATATGTCTTCTCTTTTCTCATTTGGACAAGTGCGATGTAAGTATACCTACAACCAAATAATTGGTAATGTCCACATACCATGGGGAAAAGGATGAGACTACAAATAAATGTTCATCAGGGAAATAATCTTCTTCTGGTGTATCATCATATTTATTAGTCAGTCTATATAGAAAATATGCAAATATGTTCTCCTTCCTTGATCTATTAATAATAGTGATATCAAACTCCTAGAGTAACAACAACCACCTAGTCACTCTATCATTAGTAACAGGTTTGTTCATCAAATATCTAATTGTTGAGTGGTTAGTATGTACAAATGTAGGATATCCAGTAATGTAATGTCTAAATTTATTGATGGAATAAACGATAGATGTCACGTCCCCTCCCACCCCGGAGGAGAGAACGCTACCCTTTCTTCTGAAACCTGAGTTACCCATCTTTGATTCTACATTTGTATGATGATTCCCAATTCTTTTTTTTCTTTAAAGATATACACAAGCAAGAATTTCTCCTACTAACCTTATGATCCAGACCATCTAAAATCTTTATCTTCCCCAACCATTGAGAGATCAAACGGCTGAGAAGAATCGCAATGAAAATCAATGGTCACAGTTCGTTCTGCATCTGAAATCAGATCAACGACTAAGAATCATCCCACAGAAAATCAACGGTGCAAAGAGATTTGCTTGCGGAATCGGAACATATAAAATTTCACTCTCGCACCCCGCATCCCGCATCCCACATGCGGAACAGTCGTTGCAGAGATCAAAGTTGTGGAAATAAAAATTTACCATAAGTCATTTCCGCATCCCGCAAATGCGAAAAGCATATTTCGCAAAATGACTTTTCCGCATCCCGCTAGTTGTGAAAAGGAAGTTGCGGAAAACAGATTTTGCAAAACGACTTTTCTGCATTTTGCATCCCTCAAGTTGCGGAAAGGAAAATGTGGAAGGAAAAATGTGGAGATCGATATTTCCAAAGAAACTTTCTACATTCTGCATCCTGCATCCCTCAAGTTGTGGAAAGGAAGTTGCGGAAAGGTTAAATCTGTTGAATTTTGATCTGCTAATGAAAATATTCTAATCCTAGAGACTGATTTATAAGCATCTAGGCCATCACCAATCCGGTCGATATATCTTCATAACAACTTATAAAATTCATTGAAGTAATTACACACATAGATGCATCATTGAGGAAATATACAGTGTAAACACAACACATTTCATTCAAGCATTCATCATTTCATATTAATTTATAAACAAGTTTAGTTGCAGGGATTGAAACACAAGAGATACTTATCTTTATTAGAATCTTGTCCCGCAACTAGCTATGTTGTTGCAATGTTCCACCCAACCATAGGCTAATGTGCTCATCAATCGCTCAGCAACACTGCCACTAGCGAGTTGGGCATGATTTCCCCAAGGAATAAGGAACACTAGCAGACTTCCCCATAGCCAAGGATACAATAAAACTTAGCCAAGCCAACACAGTTGGGTTTATCAGGCTTACACAGGCAGTGATTTACACATAGCCAAAGTTTATACAAGTCACAGCCAAGCCAACAGATGGGCTTATCGAGCTACCATCCAAGCCATCCTTCCAATTGGGTTTATCAGGCTTACATAAACAAAGGTTTACACTTAGCCAAAATTTACATGAGACACATCCAAGCCAACAAATGGGTTTATCAGGCTACCAATGAGGTGGAAAGACTGACTGCTAAGCTATTGAGCTCAATCCCAGAGATATGGACACCTACATCGGATCTATCCTAACTTCTAAACATTTGCACACCCAACACAAGGAAGCATCCCCTTCTTTGCTACACAGTCCCTCAGGCCATGCCTTCCCTTCCAGTGCTATTCAGGGTATGCAAAGAAGAAAACTAACCCTCTATATTGGTCTGTGAGGTTCCTTCACACACTAGGTTTATCAAGCAAGTCCAAAATCCATTTCCATTCCCCAAATCAGTTCAGATGTAAAACAAGGATGTACACACAACGAGCTCAATTTGTGGGATTAACAAAACGTAACAGAAGCCAACGAATACACACACACACACACAAAAATTATGAATTTATGAGCATTGCCTGAGCCATACCAACTATTGTGATTACCAAAATGAAATCGTTTGCTAGTCATTCAATTCAAAAACACAAATTGGATTCTGGGCATTCACATTCAGGAGACGACTAACAGACAAGAAAATAATAAAAAGGAAAACAATTCATAGAACATGAAAAATTCATGAAGGATCAAGACTCATAGTGGTTTTTCTTTTTGTGTGAATGCCAGAATCCCCTCCCAAAACATTCAACACAGTCCAAAATCGTGAGGGGAAGGTGAAACGCGACTGCATGAGGGAAAGGCGGGAAACTTTTTGGTGTTTGCTTGCCTAATGAAATTTAAAAAAAAAAAACATTTTTCCAGAAATGGTGCTCTGCCCATTTCGAATTTCTTCTCACTCTTCCAATCCCCCCCTTATCCTTAGGAAAAATCATGCCCCCATCTCATTTTTTTGCATTTACATAGATGGTTGTAGGATTTTAATTAAAAATCGCAAATTTAACCTAATTTCCAAACTTATAACATTCAACTAGCATAAAAACACCATCGGCCTAAATCTTAATCACTGAAACCTAAACACTAAATCGATGGTGGGGATTTTTCCTTGATTTCCTACACCATGATTATTTACATCATATTATTTAAATGCAAATGGGGTCAAAACAAGGGTGTTACATTCCCCTCCCCCTTCAACAACACTATCCTCAGTGCTTTACAATATTGAACAAAAATGCTTCCCTGGCACTGCCCTCAGTAATCCACAGAATTGAACAAAAATGGATGTGCTAGTCGCATGGCATCCTCCAGCTCCCACGTATCTTCTTCAGGACCGTAGTGCTCCCATTGCACCTCTACCTATCCTATTGCTCGGTTCTAAAGCATTGTGACCTTCCTGGAAAGGATGCGCATAGGCTTGACTTGGAACTCTCTCTCTAGTTCCACCTGCATCACATCCCAATTTATTACATGGTTAGGATCATGTACATATTTCTTAAGAAAAGAAACATGAAAAACATTATGAGCCCTAGTGCTAGCAGGAAATGCAATTCTATATGCAACTGGTCCTATTCTTTCAAGCACTTCAAATGGCCCACAGTATCTAGGAGACAGCTTGGCACAACTCCCAAGCTTCAAGGAACTTTTCTTTGCTTCACCCTGAGGTAAACATGATCCCCAATACTGAACTCTCTGTTCATCCTATGCTTATATGCATAGCTTTTATGTTTGTCCTGGGATGCCTTTAGATTCTATCTGATTTTTACAACTTCCTGCTCCATCTCCTTGAGAAATTATGGACCGACCACAACTATGTTCACTGGGTTATCCCAAGTTACTGGTGTTTTGCACCTCCTGCCATACAAAGCTTCATATGGACTCATCTCCAAGGATTCTTGATGTCCATTTTTATAAGCAAACTCTACCAGGTGTAAATAGGCTTCCCACTTGGATGGTTTGTCCATCACATACATGCGAATCATGTCTTCCAACACTTGTCTAACTCTCTCGGTCTGAGGATGGTAGGTAGTGATGAGACTCAACTTTGTTCCCAAGTCTCCAAATAATACTTTCCAAAATTTAGAAGTGAACTTAACATCTCTATCAGAGACTATTGCCTTAGGCAATCCATGCAATTTAAAAATTTATTTCATGAAAATATTGGCAATATCATCAGCCTTATGCATGGACTTTACTGGTATAAAATGTGTTTCCTTCATCAAATTGTCCACCACAACCATGATGGAATCATGTTGTCTCCAAGTCATTAGCAATCCTGTAATAAAGTCCATGGAAATCACTTCCCATTTCCATTCAGGAACCAGAAAAAGCTGCAACAAACTTGTTGGGTGTTGATGTTCAGCCTTCACTTGCTAACACTTCATGCATCTCGAAATATATACAACCATGTCCTTTTTAATTCCTAGCCAAAAGTATTGCTTTCTTGCTGTAGAAATCGTCTTCTGATATCCTGGATGACCAGATTATAGAGTTTGATGGATTTCATCCATAACAACCCTCCTCAAATCTACTACATTGGGAATGTACATTTTTCTCTTATAAGTAATAAGTCCATCCTCTTCTAACTTATAACCTTCATACTTTTTTTCAAGGCTTTGCTGCTGTAATTTGTCCTTTACCTACGCATACATTTCATCTTCAGCATTATGATTAATAATATGTTGTCTCAAATATTATTGGCAATTACTAATAGATTCCACATGCATTTCTTGTACTTTCCTGCTGAGTGCATCAGCTACCTTATTCTCCTTACCTTTTATGTGCTTGATTTCAAAATCAAACTCACATAAAAATTCCAGCCATCTAGCTTTCCTAGCGTTCAGAGTAGGCTGATCAAACAAATATTTCAAACCACAATGGTCTGTCCTTAAATCAAATTTTCTACCCATCAAGTAATGTCTCCACATCTTGAGAGCATGTACTATGGCTGCAAGTTCCATATCATGAGTTGCATAATTCCTCTCATGCTCCTTCGGATTTCTGGATTCATAGCCTATCACGTGGTTTTCTTGCATAAGAACTCCTCTAATTCCTTGACCGCATGCATCCATACATACCACAAAATATTTCTCTGGGTCTGCACCTTTTAATACTATTTCACTGGTGAGAATATACTTTAACCGCTGAAAACTTTCTTCACACTTTGAGGTCCATTCGAACTGTATACCCTTCCTTTGCAAGGAAGTGATAGCATGTGCAACCTTGGAGAATCCTTCAATGAATCTCATGTAGTATCATGCAAGCCCCATAAAATATCTTACCTCTATCACATTCTTTGGAGTAGGCTAATTCTTGATAGCTTCAATATTGTCAAGGTCCACGGATATACCCTCTTCTGAAATAATGTGACCCAAGTACTGAATTCTATCTTTATAGAAGTCACACTTGCTTAGCTTTGCATACAGCTGATGTTCTCTGAGTAATTGCAATGTTAGTCTCAAATGTTCTTCATTCTCTTCTTCATTCTTAGAATAAACAAGAATGTCATCAAGGAAAACAAGAACGAATTTGTCCAAAAACCTGCTGAAGACATTATTTGTAAGGCACATAAATGTTGTTGGTGCATTCGTGAGACAAATGGTACCACTACAAGCTCATAATGTCCATACCTTTTTCTGAAGGTTTTCTTATGGATGTCTTCATCCTTGATTCTTACCTGATGGTAACCATACCTCAAGTCAATCTTGGAAAATACCTTTGTGCCTTTCATTTTATCGAAGAGGTCATCGATTCTCAACAAGGGATATTTGTTCTTCACCATGACTTTGTTCAGCTATATGTAATCAATACACAATCTGAGTGTGCCATCTTTCTTCTTCACAAACAAAACTGGTGATCCCCAAGGAGACACACTCATCCTGATATACTTTTTCTCCAACAATTCTTGCAGTTGCATCTTCATCTCTAACATTTCTAGTGTACTCATTCTGTAAGGTGCTTTGGACACTGTGTTGCTCTTGGAACAAGATCAATCATAAAATCAATGTCTCTCTTTGAAGGAATCCCTAGAATCCCATCAGAAAAAACATCCCTGAATTCTTGCAACACATGATAGTCTTCCAACTTGAGAGTTTCATTCTCCGCTGCCTCCACAATATGGGATGCATACAATTGAAAACCTTTTCTACAAAACTTCTTCAATTGCATCATTGAAATCTGCCTTACTGAAATTACCTTAAGAATTCCTTTTACAACTACTGGGTTCCCTTCTCCATCCATGCATTCAAAATTCTTGTTATAATAGTCAAGCTTCACCCTGTGAGCTTATAACCAATCCATTCCAATGAGAACATCATAGGAACCGAGTGGTAGAACGTTCATATCTACGCAAGTGCTCAGTCCATTCATCACCAATGGACATTTCTCCACCACTTCATTAACGTTTCTCTTAGTTCTAGTGTCTAGCTGAACTAACCATGACTTGCTATGCTTTACTTTCTTAAGAGCACAAATCTCCACTAGTCTAGGAGAAATGTAATTTTGAGTAGAACCAAGGTCAATCAAAATAGAAACAGATTTCTCAACAATCTTACCTGCAACTTCAACCACAGTTGACTGGTGATCTGTCTGACGGTCCTGTAATGTTGCATAAATCCTAGAAACTGCTCTTTCTACTTGCCCCACTATTTATGATTCTTGGACGTTATATGGTGGCCTTGTGTTCTCATTCTTAAGTGGACAGAACCTGTGTAGATGGGGTCCTCCACATTTCCAACACTGGAGAGGCTCTCTGTTCTGCTGCGGTTCTCTTGGATTTTCTCCCATTAATCTGGTTGGTTGCTTCTCAGCTTGGAATGGATGCTTCTGCTGATTCCAGAAGTTAGGAGTTTTGAAACCTCTCTTCCTCTGATCAGACTTCTCATTCATCTCATTCTTCCATGCCTTCTGGTAGTCAGGTTTTCTCTTTCTTTTCCCATAGCAGTACTTAGATTTTCTTATCGCCTCTTCCAGTGTTCTGGGTTCATAGAACTCAATTCGGTATTGTAGGAGTGAGGCAGTCCACTCAAAAAGTGCTAGATTTTTACCTTCTCATCTTTAATCTACCTGACATACCTCAATAGTTCAAAGAACTTGTTTGCATATTCCTCCATGGTCTGTTGTCCCAATCTCAGCTCATAGAATTCTTTGATTTTATCATCATAGTACCAATCAGAGAGGTACTTCTGCTTGAAATATTTCTGGAACTGTTTCCAGATAATATTTCTTTCATTTATATTCTTTACTTGCCTTAAGTATTCCCACGAAATAGACGTTCTTCCTATCAGATTGAAAATGGATACTCAAGCTTTGAATAATCTTGGACTTGGAAATATTTTCTTATTCCAAGGATCCAAGCTTCAGCTTCTTGACCAGTCTTTACCTCACCATTGAAGGCTTCCTGAATTCATCTCGTGAGCGGTTCTGGTAACGCCTCTTCCTCCTACCCCTGTGAGATGAAGAGCCTGAATCTACAATGGATATTTCAGAGTCAGATGACCCACTAGGATATCTCTTCCTTTTATTCTCATGAGAGGAAAAACTTGAACCATCAGTGGATTTTTCATAGCCAGACGACCCACTAAGAGATCTCTTTCTTCCTCTGGCATTGTTCTTACTTCCTTCTAGCTTTACTGTCTAGTCCCAGAGTCCATCTTTCTCTGAATGTCTATCAAACTATGCAATATGGATACATTCAACTAATTCAGCTCCTCCTGAGCCTTAATCATTCTTTCGTTGTCTGCTATGTAGCTCTGTATGTCCACCCTGAGGCTTCTCATGGTGGTTGCAAAGTCTAGGGGATTATATTGAAACCTCCTCCCATTATACTTTGTCTCAACATTTCCAATTCTGACATTTCCCTCCATAGCATCTTCCTCATGTGCATTGGGGTCCCATGCATAATAATTCATATCGTCTGTCCTCGTGTCTTAACCAACTATTCATAATCGCACTGCCCCCTTCTGAAGGTGACTGTAATTCTGCAAAAATGTGTTAGATAACAAAAAAGTTAGATATAATCAAAACCAAGATCACTTACCCGCTGCCCATGGCAGTTTTTCTCTGTTATGCGTCCAACAATATGTTGGAACTATTAACCAACAGCTCTGTAACTATCCAACTCAGCCCATCGAGTCCCAATACAGTAACCACTTTTCTTTTAGGGCCATCCAGACCCAACACTGCAACCAGCAGCTGATCCCACACTATAGTGTACTACAAGTTGGTATCAGAGGGTACTCTTATCTTTTTAACAACTGATTCTGGCCCATCCAGGACCAATGCTACAACCTTACTCTGATACCACATTGTCACATCCCCTCCCTCCCCAGAGGAGAGAACGCTACCCTTTCTTCTAAAACCTGAGTTACCCATCTCTGATTTTGCATTGGTATGATGACTCCTGATTCTTTTTTTTTATTTAAAGATATACACAACCAAGAATTGCTCCTGCTAACCTTCTGATCTAGACCATCCAAAATCTTTATCTTCCCCAACCATTGAGAGATCAAACGGATGAGAAGAATCGCAGCAAAAATCAACGGTCACAATCTGTTCCGCATCCAGAATCAGATCAGCAGCTGAGAGTCATCCCGCATAAAATCAACAGTGCAGAGAGATTTGCTTGCGGAATCATAAACATATAAAATTTCACTCTCGCACCCTGCATCCTGCATGCGGAATGGCTATTGCGGAGCTCAAAGTTGCGGAAATCAAAATTTACCATAATTCATTTCCACATCCTGCACCCCGCATCCTGCAATTGCAAAAAGGAAATTGCGGAAAGCAAATTTCACAAAATGACTTTTCTGCATTCCGCATCCCGCATCCCGCAAGTTTCGGAAAGGAAATTGCGGAAAGGAATTTTCGGAAAGCATATTTCGCAAAATGACTTTTCTGCATCTCGCATCCCGCATCCCGCAAGTTCCAGAAAGGAAAATGCGGAAGGAAAAATGCGGAGATCGAAATTTCCAAAGAAATTTTCCGCATACCGCAAGTTGCGGAAAGGAAGTTGCGGAAAGGTTAAATCTCCAGAATTTTGATCTGCTAATGAAAATATTCTAATCCTAAAACTAATTTATAAGAATCCAAGCCATCACTAATCCGACCAATCCATCTTCATAACAATTTAGAAAATTCATGGAAGTAATTACACACATAGATGCATCATTGAGGAAATATACAGCGGAAACACAACACATTTCATTCAAGCATTCATCATTTCATATTAATTTATAAACAAGTACAGTTGCAGGGATTGAAACACAAGAGATACTTATCTTTATCAGAATGTTGTCCCACAACTAGCTATGTCGCTGCAACGTTCCACCCAACTATAGGCCACTATTCTCATCAATCTCTTAGCAACACTACCACCCCCGAGCTGGGCATGATTTCGCCAAGGAATAAGGAACACTAGCAGACTTCCCCATAGCCAAGGATACAATAAAACTCATCCAAGACAAAACATTTGGGTTTATCAGGCTTACATAAGAAATGATTTACAGATAGCCAAAGTTTATACAAGTCATAGCCAAGCCAAAAAAATGGTTTTATCAGGCTACCAGCTAAGCCCTCCTTCTAGTTGGGTTCATCAAGCTTACACAAAAAGAGGTTTACACTTATCCAAAATTCACATGGGACAAAGCCAAGCCAATAGATGGGTTTATCAGGATACTAAGGAGGTGGAAATACTGACTGCTAAGCTAGTGAGCTCAATCCGAGAGCTATGGACACCTACACCAGATCTATCCTGAATTCTAAACATTTGCACACCTAACACAAGGAGTCATCCCCTTCTCTGCTACACAGTCCCTTAGGCCATGCCTTCCCTTCCAGTGCTATTCAGGGTATTCAAAGAAGAAAACCATCCCTCTAGATTGGTCTGTGAGGTTCCTTCACACGCTAGGTTTATCAAGCAAGTATAGATTCCATTTCCATTCCCCAAATCAGTTCAGATGTCAAACAAGGATGTACACACAACGATCTCAGTTCTGGGATTAACAAAAAATTAACTGAAGCCAAGGAATACACACACACAACAATTATGAATTTCTGAGCATTACCTGACCCAAACCGAATATTGCAATTACCAAAACGAAATCATTTGTTGGTCATTCAATTCAAAAACACAAATCAGATTATGGGCATTTGCATTCAGGAAATGACTAACAGACATGAAAATCATAAAAAGGAAAACAATTCACAGAACAAGAAAATTTCATGAAGGATCAAGACTCAGAGTGGTTTTTCTTTCTGTGTGAATGCCAGAATCCCCTCCCAAAATGTTCAACACAGTTCAAAATCGTGAGGGGAAGGTGAAACACGACTGCATGAGGGAAAGGCAGGCATTTTTTTGGTGTTTTCTTTCCCAAGAAAATTTAAAAAATGTTTTTCCAAAAAATGGTGCTCTGCCTGTTTCGAATTTCTGCCCACTCTTCCAATCGCCCCCCCCCCCCTTATCCTTAGGTAAAATCATTCCCCCATCTCATTTTGTTGCATTGACATAGATGGCTGTAGGATTTTAATTAAAAATTGCAAATTTAACCTGATGTCCAAACTTATAACGTTCAACTAGCATAAAGACACCATCAGCCTAAATCTTAATCGTCGAAACCTAAACACTAAATTGATGGTGGGGATTTTGCCTTGAGCTCCTCACCATGATTATTTACGTCATATTATTTAAATGAAAATGGGGTCAAAACAGGGGTGTTACAATAGAAAGGAATTCCTTCTCTGTTATCGTGTAGTTTAGTTCAGTAGGAGACATATTATTACTAATGTAATAGATAGTGTACGGGTTGTGTTGATGCCTAGAAAATTCCAAGCATCGACAGTAGGGATTCTCCCCAATAACCATTCCCAATTAGATCATTTATCGTTTGGTGTGGGGAATCCATCCAATTAACGGCCTGGCTATCGTAGAATTAAATGAAGGTTTAAATCTATTTTACCAGTTGCATCCCGGTCCACCGTTTATTTGTTTTTTATGTTTTATAAATGATATCCAAGTGCCTAGATTATATGCAAGTGATCAGGGAATAAATACCTCAACCTGTGATGCATAGGTTCTTACCTCCCATCTTATCCCCTTTGTTTCTAAATCACTGAAAGCAAAGAACAACTAATCTAATCTAATCTATTCTATCTAACCTATCCCTAGGGAGCAAGATTATTATTCATATGAGCAATGTACTGCATTTTTTGCACAAAGAATTTTATAGATAGCTAATAAATTCAGAAAACATAAATACAGTAGAAAAAATAACATAGAGATAGCTCTGTGAAGTTAAAGCATTCATTACTCATTTACTGCATCAGATTCATAACATGGAAATGAAATCATTCATAACACAAAAATAGTTCATCGGTTAGAACGATCTCACAAATTTGTATAGTAAGCTAAAACAAAATAGTTCTTTATTCAGCAATCTACACAACGTGCTTTTGAAACTCAAGTAGCCCCTTCTCCAACAAAATTCCAATCCTCTTTATTATAACAATAAATATTTCTTCTTACAAAAAGCATTAGCATATGAGAGCTACAAAAGTGCCTCTTCTATTCGACTCTACCCATATTTATACATATGCAAAAAATGACTCTTGGTCTTCCATGCCCTTTGGGCTTCCTCAACTATTGGTCACAAAATGTTTGTCTTCTAGTGTACTGCTCACTAGTAAAATAGCATAAATACAAAATATTACAATAAACTCGCCATGTGTAGATAAGACAAAACCACTCAAGTGGGCCTAGTCAACTCATTAATGAATTGTTTCCATGCCACAACATCTGCAGTTATGGTCTCAAAATCTGTTGGTTCCAAAAATATGACTGTGACTTCTTGCTTGGGCAGTTTGTTTTTTATGCCTGCCACCCTTGGTGGATTTAATCTAAGTTGATCCTCCAGTAGACAATTACTAACTGCAGCTTGAGCCACCAAAATTTTAATCATCTTTTCATTCAAGCCTTTGACCAGCTGTATTTTAAGTTCATCTTCTTGCAAACTATCCTGTAGGTACTTCAAGTGCTCTTCATGGGCTAGAAACTCCTGCATCCTTTTTCCCGAAGATGTCTGTCATCTATTGTGAGTTGTAAGCACCTTCTTGTAGAATTCCATGCATTTGTCCGTTGTCTTCTCGACTGCCACTATTAGTCTCTCAGCAGCTTTGCTACTAAAACTTACGATATCATGCTCAATCTGCAACTTCTCTAGATTCTTCATAAGTGCATTTTCCAGAACTTCTTGATTTGTCTCCAACCAAGTCAACTGCCCCTATATGGTTTCTACAATCTCCCAGGTCCTTGTTTTGAATTCAGTAGATATCACTGAGATCTCCTATAATCAGGATTCTACTGACTTGATCCCATAGGCCTCTTCTGCTAACTTCACCTGTACTTGATATATATTATTTCTGAGTGAAAGAGCATGCTCTTTGAGATGTGTTATATCCATTTTTCTTTCACTAGTTGCTTTCAATATTACCTCTAAGGATCTGTTTTGCGCTTCAAGTTCTACAAATCGATATTTATACTCCTCTGCTTGTTGGTTAGCTCTAGACTTCTATACTTCCATTTCTGCCATCTTACTTTCTAAATCCTTCTTTTCTCCATCACGGGTAGTATTTGGTAGTTTCAAAGCATCCTTTTCTTCCTCCAGAATCTAGTAGTCCTGCTGAAGTTTCTCTAAGTCGGAAAGAGTGGCATCATAGTTTCTATTTGCTTCCCAGCCAACTCTCTCCTGCTTCCTCAAAGTCTCCTTCATCTATTTCATTTTATCTTTATACTAGTCCACTTCTCCTTTAAGCTTGTTAACATTATAGGTGTTCACTTGGGTAGTTGCAACACCCCATGAGGCCATCTGCACTGGATATTCTTCTACATCCTTTACAATCGTTCTCTCGATCATTGTAGTAATTTCAAGCTGAGTACCTGTCTTGAATGTCTTCTCGGTCCTCCATAAAATTGATTTCCTCTTAGGATCAAAGAATATATCTTCTAATATTTCCAATTAATGATGTTTTGACAGGGTTAATGCTGCCAAACCCAATTCAACCATAGAGATATGTCCTCCTATAAGTATATTGCCCGAGGTGGAAGGGGGGTTATCTGGGTTGTCTTGAGTAGGGATTTGTCCCTGATTCTCATTATCTAGTTCTTCTTGATCCTTCTTCCTTTTTTCCTCTGTAACCTCCTCTTGATTTTTTTGTGCTTCCTTAGCTATTGATCTATCTACCTCTATAATCTTCTCATGGATGGCTTCTTCTTTCTTTCTCTATTCTTATTCCTTTTCTTTTTCTTTCCTGGAAGCTTCTTCTTCCTCCTTTTCTTGCTTGGCCTATTCAGCCAACAGTTTCCTTTCACCTTCTTCCAGTCTTCGTGATGTTTCTTCCTTCTCTTTCTTTGCAGCCTCGGTTTCTTGTCCCTTCTGTTCTGGATTACTGCTGCTACCACCTTTGCCTCAAGATACCATGATCTTCCTCTTTAGCCGCTTGTTTAAAGTTGTCATATTGCAGACATTTTGGTACATTTCCTCATCCTTATCCACATGATCAACATACTCGAAATTCACTTTCAGGAGCGCATGGTGCGCTGCAACCTTACCTTGGGAATCATTCCTATGAAAGCTCTTTTCACCAAAATGAAATATTTCTAGTTATTTCACGAACACAGGTGCACTCTTAACTTTAGAAAACTTATAGCTTCCTACATAGAAAAGTAGTGGTGAAAAAACAACCTTTTTTCAAGTCGAACAAATAATTCCCAAATCCATCCAAGAAGAGTTGTCTCACAGCTTCTTTATGTACTATATAATATGTGGCATATTTGGGAAGCAATGAGGGTGCTTTGGTCCCCCCATACATCCTCAAGTAAGTTTCTTTTTCAAAAAAAAAATCTCCAAACTCCTTTATAGATTCCAAAGCACCTTTAGATAGGAACTTACACTCCTCCAGGAAAAATAATTGGTATAGGGGCATTAAAACTCCTCACATATCAGCTTGTAATGATTGTGGTATTTGTGAGCCCACAATATCTGATATGCTACATAAATAGGGGATTTTCCTTCTTTCCATTTGCAGTTGAGCTTCTCGAAAGGATGAAAACAAAGTATGCAGTCAACTAGAAAAGATCCCATATAAAACTTGGATTTTCATTGATGCAATCCTTCTTGGGCTACAGTTATGCAAGAAGACAAACTAATTGCTACTATGTCAGCCCAATTGAAAATTTTCCCCATAATGGTTACATGGTATATAAGAGGGATCCATGCAAACTTATAAAACCTTCCGTCGAATCTGCCGAAAATCCTATTTAGCATCAAAACTACCATCATGCATGGGGAACGCATATGGGCAGCTTTGTATTCCCTGGATGAATTATGTCGGAACATCTTTCCTTTGGGTACCATCATCTTTTCCACTCCACTGTAGTTAAGAGTCAGGATTTTTACCCTGTCAATTGTCATGCTAACTTCTAAAGGTGGCAAGTTGTACGCGTTTGCTATGAACGCAGGTGTGAAGGATCCAAATCCTTTATCCTCAACATTGTACATTATCATCCCCCTTGCATCAAACAGAATCCATCCAATGACCTTAGGGAAAGGAAAAATCTATGGTCTTGTGGAAACTTTGGTGATTCCTAATTTCAAGATGTTATCATACAAGATTAGGTCTTCCAATCCTGCCTTTGGAACCTTTTTCTTCTGGAGCATGTGATAGATTTGACCTGATTTAAATTTAGGTTCAGCCCCGGTGATAGATTTGGTATCTTCATATATTATCTCCACCCTTGGTGTGAGTGTGATTTATGCATCTAATTCATCGTCGTTAATATTGTCTTTCTTCTTGCCTTTTTTAGGCATGGTGTCTGGTACAAACTGAGCCTGCAACAAACAACAAACTTTCTTAGCATCCTTCAGTCAAAACCACATATCATGTATATCAAAAATAAATAAATAAAGCAGCAAAATATTCAATGCATATAAGGAAACCCTTATGTCTTGTAGAAATAATAGATCAATGCTATGTGCAATGATGCTAAGAAGAAGCACAGGAAATAGATCTTGCTACTAAGAATTCTCACAAAGCATACACAGGAAAAATAGAGAGAAGAAAAGAGACTGAATCACATGAATGAAGAGATGAATATTGGTGTGTATCCTTCCATTGAATAATGATGAATAATAGTGTACATAAATAGTACATCCCTCATAGGAAAATCGAATTGTATGGAAACAACTCATAAAGTTCAAAAAGGCTAACTTACCAAAATATAGCAAACCCCCATAGGTGGCTAAAGCACTTACCAAATCTATCAAGGACCTCACGAGTTGTAAAAAGCATGAGTGAGTTTTCAAGGAGATTGGAAAAACATACGAATCCTAGAAAATGGAGAAAAACTAATGGAGGATGGGTTGGAAACAAAAGCTCCCAGTTTCCTAGTTGACTAGCTTTTATCTTATCCATAGAAAAGCAGAATAAAGCAAAATCTATTGTAAAGTCCTGTATACTAATTATGGATGTTCAAAAGGTGGTCAAGATCAACCTAGAATTGGAAATAAATCATTCCTAGGATATAGATGGCATGTATTGACTTTAAGGTGCAAGTGGATGCCAACTAATTAAGCTAGTGGGTGAATAATTAATCAAATAATGATTAATTATTTGATCCTAAGTTGTGAGTGGGTTTAACATATTCCAACACCCCCCTATAAGTCTGACTTTATGATGGTATGAAAAAAAATATAGATGCATATAGGTCCCAGCAACAAGGCTATGGTCACCCTTTAACAATTATTATGTCCAGAAAAGTGAGGAAAGAGGAAAAACCACATGGGGAAAATCCTCCCTCAAGAAAGGACAAGGCACAAAATTTTGAAATAATATGTCTTCAACATATTCTTATCTTCACTTGAATCAGCTAAGTGAACTGCTTCTGGATGGAATACTTGTTGAAGAAATCATGAACTCCATGATCATGTGCTGGAGTGTAGAACCTACAAGAAGGAAGAGGAGAGACTCCTTGTATCTCATCATCTGATGAAGTAGGAGCATTATCTGAATGCTTCTTTCTGCTGTCAAACTATGATCTACAAACATAATCTGAAATGGAAAATAGATCTGTGCATACTCCTTCCCAAAGAGTACAAAAGTTAAGGCAATTTATTTCACACCCAATTCCTTGAATAGCTGCAAAATTGTGATGTGAATCACATGTCAATCTTCCAATCTGATGTAGCACCGGTATAGATCTGATATGAGGCCGATAAAACTATGATATATTATAAATATTAACATATGGAACAACAAGGACAAAGGTTTCAATGGCTCCATGAGGATATAGGGCTAGACTAGGAAAATTATGAGCAACTGGGGAAAACTGATAGGTGTAAAAATCTGAATGATGGATGGGCATAAGATATGAACCATAAGTGTTTAGAATAGATCCAAAAATGTTTAATATCAGTCCATATATGACTAAGGTCATGGATAACCAGCCGCTGAAAGTTAGGAAAGACTTCAAATCATGTAAGATAAATATCACTGCATAAGAGACCAATGAGGAATCAACTAGTGAGCTTGGGATTTGTATAGTCTTTGGATTATTCAGAGGTATGGTAGATGGTATGGGTGGTGGTATTACATGTGTATCAACCTGCAAATATGCTTCTAAATCAGAATCCAAAGGATCACATATAAGCATATCAATAGACTCATGGGAATACACTGGTAATGAATCATCTGTGTGAAAGGAGGAAATAATGAGATGTTCACAATCTTCAAGAAGGCTCTGAGTATTGATGCCAAGAAAAAAGGAGGATATGCTGAAGCACATGAGATCAAGTAAGGTAAGTGGTATGACACAAATAAGGCTTGATGTGGCTAAGCAAACATCGTGGAAGTCACTGGGTTGCACACCATCAAGGAGAGAGGTATGCACAAGGTGTGAAGAATATGGCACATAGATCTCAGAATCTAAGATAGGATATTTAGAGAAAAATGAATGGGTTATAGGATCATAATCAATATCAGAAGCAGCTCTATATGCTACTTCTTTTTCATCAACAGTATCACAAGAAGAAAAATCACCTTCAAGAGACACAGAAAAAGATGGCTCTTCAATATTTGCTTCTTCATTGAAGGAGGAAGCATTCGAATGAAAGAGGGAAGCAGAAAAATGAATTGTATGAGAAAATTCTTCATCATGATCAAATTCATCAGAGAATGTAGAGGCCAAGAAATATTGAGAAAGAGAACAAGAGGAGATGCTAGGTTCGCTCCATGCTTCATCTTCAATTTCCTACAAACGAAAAGCTTTGTCCAGAATTTTCCAAAGCTCAAATGGATACTCAGCAGAATCTATGAGATGATATATATTTGGAGACATTCCCAAACACATAATTCCATAAGCTCTATCACAATTATTTAGCCAATCAATCTTCTCTTCATAAGACTCAGGTTCACTCAATGCACCAATGGAGACATCAAAGAGACATTGCCTCTTCAAGTATTCCTTCATCTTTGGCTTCCAATCAGCATAGTTGAAAGGAGATAGTAGAGGAACTTTTGAATCCATGTAGAAGTTGTTGATATGCTCTAGTAGATACTCTCTGCAACCTGCAAAACAAACTAGGAGAAAATCTTGTAAGCTAGACAAGCTCTTCTTCAGAGAGGGATAGGAGACTGGAAGCGCTCCTCAACTCTGTAGAACTTGATCAACCTTGTAGCTCTGATACCATGTAGAAATAATAGATCAATGCTATGTTCAATGATGCTAAGAAGAAGCACAGGAAATAGATCTTGCTACTAATAATTCTCACAAAGCATACATAGGAAAAATAGAGAGAAGAAAAGAGACTAAATCACATGAATGAAGAGATGAATATCGGTGTGTATCCTTCCATTTAATAATGATGAATAATAGTGTACATAAATAGTACATCCCTCGTAGGAAAATCGAATTATATGGAAACAATTCATAAAGTTCAAAAAGGTTGACTTACCAAAATATAGCAAACCCCCATAGGTGGCTAAAGCACTTACCAAATCTATCAAGGACCTCACAAGTTGGAAAAATCATGAGTGAGTTGTCAAGGAGATGGGAAAAACATGCTAATCCTAGAAAATGGAGAAAAATAATGGAGGATGGGTTGGAAACAAAAGCTCCCAGTTTCCTAGTTGACTAGCTTTTATCTTATCCATAGAAAAGCAGGAAAAGCAGGAAAAGCATAATAAAGCAGAATCTGCTATAAAGTCATGTATACTAATTCTGGATGGTCAAAAGGTGGTCAAGATCAACCCAGAATTGGAAATAAATCATTCCTAGGATATAGATGGCATGTATTGACTTTAAGGTGCAAGTGGATGCCAACTAATTAAGCTAGTGGGTGAATAATTAATCAAATAATGATTAATTATTTTATCCTAAGTTGTGAGTGGGTTTAATATATTCCAACATGTCTGTTAATGGAACAAGCTTAACTAGTATGTTTACCATATTGTTTCTACCTGCGACTCTTTAGTGAAAAACTCCGCACATCGTCCAAATACACCTACAACATGCTCAATGAGAAATCAACAGACCCTAGAGAGACTGAAACCCAACAAACCTGAGCCTGCAGGCAAGCGTTTTCCACATTACCACAGTTGTAACAACTACCCTACAGCATAAACAAGTTCTCTGTGCATAACCATCATTGAAAACCCTTGTAATATCCTGAATTTTGGACCTAGCACTTATAGGCATGTGCCTATTGATTATGATGATTATCTTGATGTTTTATTTTTATATTGGGTTGAAGACCTCACTGCATATGAACATGATGATTTGTTTTGTATATTGTGCGTAAGCCAATTATTAATGATATATGTGTGTGTGTGTGTGTGTGTGTGTGTGTGTGTGTGTGTGTGTGCTTGTTTGTGTTGGGTGTGGACCCTGAAGCACATGATTGATCAGATGTTTTGTGTCGAGTGGGAAGCTCTGGAACACTTGAGTGATTGATGATTTGTGTTGAGCGAGAAGATCTGGAGCACTTGAGTGATTGATGATTTGTGTTGAGCGGAAATCTCTGGAGCACTTGAGTGATTGATGATTTGTGTTGAGCGAGGAGATATGGAGCACTTGAGTAATTGATGGTTTGTGTTGAGCGAGAAGCTCTGGAAGACATGAGTGCTTACCTTTGTGTTGAGCAAGAAACTATGGAAAACATGAAAAGCTAATTGGAAGTGTTGGGCATAAACCCTGTAGCCTTCCATGTTGATGTTGAGCATAATCTTTGGAGCATCAGATCCTTGGCCATTGTATCCCTAGGTGTATCGTACAAGTACATCCTAGCATTAGTGTTGAGCGAGAAGCTCTGTAATTGCACTGAATTGTAACTCCTTGTTAAAGCGTTGAGTATGGGCTCTGGTAAGCTCTAGGGGTTACTAAAAAAGAATTTAATAAACTTCCAAGTGAAAACAACTCGAGAAAAAATATTGATCTCATCATACTTATTTATAAGTGATTAAATGAAATTTTGAATTTCTGTATTCTCATCAAATTACTAAAGAACTACCACGTTATATGAGGGAAATCCAACATGCAAGGATGTTTAGAGTTTCCTAGCCTAGTAGACCTAAACCATATACCTACTTGACCTTAATGAAGAAGTGTCATTAAGTCTAGGGATCATGGTATATGATGCCCAAAGACAAATGTTAACAAGTGATATATTATTATGTACTTTATACATGGTATGTATAAAGAGTTGAATATAATTATAATATTAATGATGAAAGAGAAAGAAAAGCTCCATCCAATTATTATTTATTATGTAAAGTAATAAATAGTCCAAAACCTAAAAAGTCTAATTAGGAACTAGTAGAAATTTCCTAAGTTAAAATATTAATAATTACCCAAAGTAATTGAAAATGGTTAAATCAAGAAACCAAGGTTTCTTGATTTAACTGCCCCTTTGACTGAAAATTCTATCTATAAATACACAAGCCAAGGAAAGGCTTGGGATTCTGATCTATCATTAGAGGAGTCATTGTTCTGCCTATTTTCTCTTAAGTAATTCTTGGAGACCATTTTCTTGGAAGGAAAAAGGAGAACTAATCCAGATCTGATATACCAGATAGGAAAACCTACCTTAGGAGCTCTAAGATACTTACATGTTGGAGTCCAGCTCGAGGGGGTCCAGATTCAAACTAGGAACAGTTCCAGGTCATGTTTGGGTGGAACTTGGTAGTTCCCAAGTGATTTGGTCATCAAAAATAGAGGTCGGATCTATCTTGAATTGTTAATGCTGGTTATTTGAGTTTGCAGGTTCAACCATTAACAGGGCTTCAATTTACAGGGTTTTCATCTTAAAGTATTAACCCTAGGTTGTAAGTGATTTCTTATACCAGGTTATCCAGGGTTTAATTATTGGTTTATTTCTGCAAGTTCAAATTATTTTCTAATGTTCATCAAGGGTTCTACACCCTAGTTTAATTTATGTAGTAGTATTATTGATCAAATTGGGTTATGTACAAACTAGGTTATTTCATACCTACTATTATTGTTCATTTAGTCTTTATATACTCTATTGACATATTCCATTTGTCAATAGAGACATGTTATAGATTTAAATAGATTAATCTTAGAAGTAGGTTCTAAATACATGGATGTATAACTTACAATATAGATAACCTAAGGTACTATCTACAAACTGAACTACTATGTATATATATAAACATATATAGGCATCAAACATAAACAAATCAAAATACTATCTATAAGTATTCTACATTAAAATCTAAGATAAATAAACCATTAAGACCTTTCAAGGTCTGCACCATTAATACATGTTAAACTACTAAATCATTCCATTAAATAAACATCATTATAAATAAATGAACAAGAAGCATTGTGACCATTCTTTTGGTCCAAGATTCACATCTCTATTCACATCTAAATCCACAGTCCTAGTATTTAAAATGAATAACGTCATAATTACACGCACAAGTATTTCAAAGGTCCCATCTAATAAAGCTCATAACCATTACTTATAAACTAACCAAGTCACAGGCCTCTATACTTAAATAGTAACCCAATTACATAACTTTGCAAGTTGTCCCATATAATGAATTAAACACTAGACAAATCATACATGGGAATATTTTCCATTTTAATAAACCATATCAAAATCTCTACACAGTTCCAAAAAATAACAATGGGAACAGGAATTGAATCCTGTGGGCATACAAGTCCAACCCTCGTCTAATTAAAAATACAACTCATTACATTAAACATGAACATGATTCAAACCCTATTTGTATTGTTACCAAGGCCATGCTATACATACAACATATCCAGGCTACATTAATAAACTCAATAATATTACAAATAACAAACCATTACGCTACAGTGAGGTCGTAAGACCTTAGTTTCTGCCCAATGCTGTAAGCACGGCCTCGACCAAAATAATTATTACATAGTCCACTTAAAATTCTATCTACAACAACGAAGGCCATCATGGGATTGCACCCATGGCTCACATATAATACACATTATATTCTAAAACCAACGAAATCATAAATAGTGAAACAACCATCTGAGGCTATGCGCAGCATTCACCCAAGCCATGACTTTCCAAATAAAATACACAGTAAGGGATGTAACAAATCAATCTATTGCAGCAATCGTAGGAGGGCTCGTGCCATACACAACATGGCATCAACCCATGCGCTGACCCCTATTACATCCATGATGTAATTAATCTATTTATATACAATCCGTTAACGAAGGTGAGATGCCATATTTTAACCCATAGAACAAACAAACAGTGTAGAAATAATCCAATACATACACAGTAAGCACATTAACCATTGCCAATTTCATAAACGCACAATATATATATTTACACAGTAATGCCATTATCGCAGTCAAGTCCACACAAGCGTGCCAATGGGCTACGACACCATTGCAAGTAATGGTGCAGCCCATGGCTTAAAAATCTCAAATCCAAAATAACAATTTACAATCAACATAAACTTATACACAGAGCCTGTAAGGGCATAAGATTCACTCCACAACTTAAAAGCCTAAAAGTATTTTAAAACCCAAGTCTGTCTACACAGGCCCGAAGGCTCATCAAAGCCCACAGAGAAGCCCCAAACCAAATGACTCAAACAAAATGCAGACAGGCCGAGAGACAATAAGTGTAGGCTTGTTTGGCAAGGATTACCTTGCACCTTGGCACCACAGTCAAACGAACAACAGAGCTTGAGCCATGGTGGTCTTCACTATCCCTTGGCACCTGCAAACACCAAGCGAAACCAGGTTGAGAAGTATTGCCATTCAAGGAGTCACAAAATGAAATGAATCATAGACATGAAATCCAAAATGATGCATACCTTCGAAGTCCAGAGGTCGCCTCCATTTTCCCTTGTGCGGAGCCAAGAAAAAACCCCCAAACAACCCAACGAATGACAAGTCCATCATGAGCCAAGCCCTAAGCTTGGGATGCCATGAAAACCAAGGGGCATTAATGGCAATAGCTGGTATCCACTTCCAAAGCCAAAACCCAATTTTCCATAGTTTGATATTGTCGCTTCAACGTAGGTCTCCATTGCCATGCAAGGCTTAAACCCCATTAACATATGGTTCAACCATATGGTATTTTTGCCACCCCATATCATATCAAAAGGATTAATACATTGCAAGGTTATGTTTATTGCATAGTCCAAGCATGGTATACACTAGTCCATAGTCAAGCCACAAGGCATAAGTATTAAATGTAACATGTAAACCATAGGCTTAAAGCCTTAACACAATACGATTTCCCTAAGCTTAATGCTTAGTAAACATGGCATATGAAATATGCCATGTTAATAATTAAACTTTATAAAAAGCAAAGGTCTGGTTTTAAAACAAGTTCATAACCTGCAAATAGAAAACATAGGTTATGTTAATAGTTTTAATAAAATAAATGAAGAACGTAAATATACTAAGATATAAACGACGAAATATACACCCTAATGAAGTGTAAGTAGTACATAGGAAATTTAGTTGTGATAGCTAAATTGTCGAGAATAGTACTTACCATGTTACAAATCTAAGTTAGTAAGGAACCACAGTAACAAACAGTAGGTCTAGTAGGATCAAGATATTCAGTGCTCTTTAAACAAGACTTCGTCGCAAAGTATGATCTGCATATGAAATAAAAGAGGTGCCTTAGTTCGAAGAACTAAGTAAACCTACAAAATAGTAAACACCTTTACCTCTCAGACTGTCATGGGAGAATGAGTCCTGCCACTCCACCCACTTTGTTTCCACAAACAAAGTTAAGTTAGGACTATATAAATAACAAGTAAGACTATACATACAGGATGAATCATTTAATCAAGTAAACGACACATACACGACAATGTATAACCATAAGAACTAAGCAGTAAAACAGCAGTATGACATCGTAAGGAAAATACATTAATAAATAATGACTGAAAGTAAAATGACAGGACGTAAGAATAGCTTACCGAGTAAACAGTGGTACATGTAGTGTACGATATATTTCCGCAAGTCAATAATGTTCCGTATAGGTAGTTTTTACTAGCCTGATAAAATAAAAAAATCAATTTTTTGGGACATTACAACCCTATGCACTATTCCCCTATGATACTTACGGTCTGCCGGTAGTAAAACATAATCCAAAAAGCGGCGATGCCCTAGATTCAACCACCAGGACCAAAATCCCTGTGTAAGGAGATAGGGTAAAATAAAACTAAAAACTACATATCTCTCACAACTCAAAGGAACGCACTACTATCATCGCACAGAAGCAAGAACCGGGTTAGGAAAAGGCCGACAAAAAGCTTGGGCCACTTAGGGTTCATCATCACGCACCAGTGCTGTGAGAGAAATGTATGAAAAAGGCAGGGAAGCAATGGCTTGAGCAAGGACAGACGGGAGCAGGTAGAGAATAAAACCCGAGTGAGCTAGGTCAAACAGGCGAATGCAAACCATACGAGAGTTGAGGAGAGGCTATTTTAAAACAAAAACTAATATGGCCAACCCTAACTCACACAACTCATCAAACAACGATAGGTCACAACTTCTTCCATCCTACCAATCAAAAGCAAGCAAAGGCTCGGATCCTACCTAGCAGGATGAACTCAAAGGTTATTGTAGATGCAATGACTAAGCGACCGCGTGAGCTGTAGATGGTGGCCTCTGAAATGTAATGGGTATCCAACACAGATAAATGACGTCTGGAATGGGAAAAAACCAAATTTGACCAACTCCAATGTCGATAGTCCAAAGATAACCCCACATTCCCCCAAACAACTATATATATATATATATATATATATATATATATATATATATTAACAAAGGAGATAACCTTAAATGTGGTTGGTGAAACTTTACACCGCATGTGCGAAAAAAATGTTGTTGGCGCCAAGAACACGGTGCATCAAAGGACCAAATGAAAGGAAACGTGGGGAAACACCCAACAACTACGGCTCCGAGATTGGGACTCTACCACTACTATCGGCTCATCTCTAACTAAACCACCCGCTGGAGGAGACCGGCTTTAAAGGAAAGACTCTGCCGTAGGTTGCGGCCAAGGCTCAACAACTCATCCATGGCATCGGCAAAAAATAATCATTGGATGAAAACCTCAAAATACATCCGTTGTGGTAGCAAGAAACTTGATAACTCTCTGTCGTAGTGAGACGAAAACAAATGGTAAAAATCGGATGAGGAAATATTAACCCTTCCTCCGTTGTAGAAAAAACGTTAGACAATCATCTGACATAGTGGGCCAAAAAGAATCAGAAAAAATTCTGACAATCAACATGAAAAAACATCTGACGTTGCGGCCAGCATCTCAAAAAGCTTCCGATGGAGTGGATAAAAACAAACCAGACAAAGCGCATGAAAACCATCTGCTGCTTGCAGCTCAAACTTGAAAAACTGACCGCTATAGCAGATCAAAAAATTGAAATTCGTCCACCGCATCGGGTAAACATTGAAACTCATCCACGGTTGTAAATCAAACATGGAGACTCATCTGCTGCAGCAGGTCAAAAAAAATCTTTCCCACTTAGCGCAAAAAACCAAATTTTTGGGTTTACTCAGGGTGAAACCAAAACATGGATGATGGACTTCAAAGCTCAAAAATGTCTAAGTAGAAAAAAAGCTAAAATTTAAAGAGGGTCCCTATAAAATGCAAAACAAATTTGGGGTAATAGTTGCAATAGCAACAATTGGCGACTGGCTGGTGAACACAAATCTCTGGAAAAACTAACATTTGAAACCCAAAACTACTTCATGGTGTTCTGTTAGACCAACTCATCCCAAATATTTTAAAGGTTTATTTAAGATGTCCAGACCTTTATAGGAATGTAAGATTTAGAACTTAACATTGATTGTAGTCCAATAGAGTAGGCTAACCAGGCTTTCAAAGTCTCGATAACTCTTTTGAGGAAAAAATATGGGGTTCATTTAACTTTGCATTCGACTACTTTTGGCTAAGACACCACAGGATCATAACATAGCGTGAACAAGCATGTTCATTTGTTCCTCATTCCCATGCCTTTTGTATTATTTTGATGCTTTTCGACTTTTGTCTTTTGAGTCTTCCCGAATTGCTTCTTTTCATATGAAAATTAATTTAGGTTTTTCCATCCATGTTGTCCTTTTGTGTGAGTGATAATTTGTTTTCATCTCACGGACGGAAAAGAACCTCTGAGCAATCCCATTATCTTACTGATTTTGTTCAGTATATATTTTGAAACAAACTTTCTTTTTGGGAAATCATGACTCTTTTAAGCCTTTTGGCTTTTATTTGTGGCATGGGGTCATTTTAAATACCATACCGCTGTCCATCCTTCTTCCTTTCTGTGGGTCTATTACTGTCAGCTTCCTAGGATAGATATTAAAGTGAAGTGGATGAAGCCCCAAAATAGTATTCTAGACTTTCTTACCTTAGTTATTTAACAAGGTTTAAAATAGGACTTCAATGTGTTCATAAAATAACTTCCCTTCAAATAGTCTATCAAATTAAAGAATCTTGTTGTGCTACTTTTTTTTTTGTACAGGTAAATCTAATAAGCAGCTCTTTGGTTAAAATATTTGTAGTTTGTCCAAATTCCAATGTCCCCCAAACGCCAAAAGCTGCGCTGGATTATTTGAAAACTAAAATAAAGCAAATAGAAACAAACTGAAATACATCAGATGTAAATAAAGCAAATCAACATAACGAAAGCAAACATAACTATGAAAAGTCCAAGAAAACGCAAAAACGCTTATTTATGTACAAGTAAGGTTTGAGAACCAAACCATTGACAAGTAGGTTCCCTTCCCACCCATGTAAATCCTGTAACTTATATGTTGAGGTGCCTAACTTTTCTGCAATCTGAAATGGGCCTATCCATAGATGTTGAAACTTAGTATGCTTTCCCTTTTCATCATGCGAATGATCCCATTTGAGAACCAAATCTCCTACTTCAAATTATTTACTACTAGAATTACATTTGTCGAACCATCTTTTCACAATCTCTTGCTGGTGCTTAAACCTTTCCTTGGACTTAGATATGGAATCTTCTAACTTCAGTAAAGTATTGATTCGAGCTTGTAAGACCTCACTACTAAATCCTATGGATGCTTGGGCTAATTGAGAAGAAGGCAACAAAATGTTAGGGGGTAAGATAGCTTCCTTTCCATAAACTAAGGTATAAGGTGACACACCTAAGGAATTCTTGGGTGTGACTCAATCAGCCCACAATGCATTAGGAAGAGCTATATGCCAGCTTCTCTGGTTTTCTATGACAGTTTTCTTTAAAATTCTAATGAGATTTTTATTAGTCGATTCAGCTAATCCGTTACCTTGTGGATAATAGTTATCCAAATAATGTAATTTCATTCCTTCCTCATTAGCAAATGCATTAAGTTTAATTGATGAAAAGTAAGATGCATTATCAAAAACCAGGGAAATTGGAACCCCAAACCTGGTCATAATATGGTCTTGTAAGAAATCTATGACTGCATCTTCATTCACTTTACGCAGCGGGATTGCTTCCACCCATCTAGTAAAATAGTCTGTGGCCATGAGGATATACTTATGTTGTGGTGAAAATTTTGGGTTGATTTCTCCAATAATATCAATTCCCCATTGATCAATTGGTTCTAAAACCATGACTGGTTGAAATTGCCCAGCTACCTTTGCTTGTCTACCGCCTCTCCTTTGGCATGTATCACACTTCCTTACGTAAGCATGAGTGTCTTTAAACAAAGTCGGCCAATAGTATCCATCCCTTAGAATCTTATGCGTTGTAGTATCTCCTAAAAAAATACCTCCAGCGGTGACATCATGCAACTATTTAACGACCTTGGATGCATCCTCTTGTTCCTAACATATTAGAAATACTCCGTCAAAGTTATTCCTGAAAAGAATTCCGTCAATTATATGATATGATGTTGAATTCAAGTGTAAGGCTCTTCTTTGTTTGGAATTCCAGTGTTCAGGAAAATATCCCTATTGTTGATAGTGTACTAGATCTATGTACCAAGATTCTGGGGCTGTAAATACAGGACACATATCAATCATATGAAACTCAGCCTCATTCTCCCAATCATGATATTGAATCTCCATCATCAACTTACAAAGTCCTTGTCATTTAATGATAGTTGTTGGTTTAAATTCAAGTCATATTCTTGTAGAGTTGTTACCCAATTTCCTCTCCTTTCTCCCAATTCTTTATGCACGAAAAGAGTTTGAACTATCGGGTGAGGAACAATCACTTTGGTTCTATTCTTTAGGATGTATGGCCTGAATTGTTTTACCACCTTAAAGACTATGTATACTTGTTTATCAACAACAAGGTAATTCAACTCAACACCTTGTAAACCAGTGCTCATGAATGATATGGGGTACTCATCTCCCCCTTCTTCCTTCTGTGTAAGCACTGCTGCTAGCAATTTATCCGAAGCAAAAGTGTATAAAATGAAATCTTTCTCAAAATCAGGACTTTTGAGGGAATGTGCATGAGTTATCGCTACTTTGATTTTGTTAAATGCACCCTTTTCTAAATCAGTCCACTTAAACTATACACTTTGTTTAACCATCTGTTGCAAAGGATTGACTATTTGAGCAAAGTCAGGCACAAACCTTCACACAAAATTTATGGTCCCCATGAAAGATTGCATGCTTTTCTTATTATGGGGCAAGGGGGTCTGTGTTATGGATTCAATCCTATCTGAGTCTATGGAGATCCGCTTCTTAGAAATGATGTGACCAAGTAGCTTTCCTTCTAACACTACGAAAACACGTTTCTTCAGATTCAAGGAAATACCATATTTCCGATAGCATTCGAAAAATTGTTTTAGATGAACAATGTGCTCTTCGTTTTTCTTGGAGAAGATTGTAATGCCATCCAAATAGACTACCACGCTGTGACCAATCAAACCGTGGAAATCTATGTCCATTTCCCTTTGGAAAGTTTTTCCAGCATTAATGAGACCAAAAGGAATTCTTATGTATGCGAAAGTCCCCCATTTTGTTATGAAGGTGGTCTTCAACCTATCTTTCTATGCTACCAACACTTGGTTGTAGCTTGAAAACCCATCTAATAAAGAGAACAATTCGGAGCCTGAAACCATTGTAATGTCTGTTATAGCTGATTTTACCACACATCGTCGATCACACCTTTTTGGCCTTCCCTATCCCTTTGCAGACTCTTTAGACCCCATGGACCATTTTTGTACCTTTGATGTTTCCAAGATCATCCCTAAAAACATGCATTATTTTCTATACGTGACTTTTAAACCTATTCTCACGTATATACGCATATTTGAACCTTCAACCCGCGTACATCGGGATGTGTGCAAAAGGCCAAATAGTTTTGGAGTTTTCCTTGATGTGGATCCGATTCACTTGTCTCTTGGCCTTCCATATGCCTTGAGATCGCTCGGATTTGACCTTCCATTACCCCATTGAAGCACTATATAAGGAACCCTTTGGATACATTGAAAGGGGAGGAATTGAAGAGCAAGAAAACTATAGTCCATTGTTGTCGGAGCTTATACTTGAGTCTGCATCCCTTTGTCCCTTAGAGCACTTTGTGTTCTTCCCAAGCTTGCCTTTTCTTATGAGATTGCTATCGAGAGATGGAGGATTGAAGTGGTGGAGGCCCAGGTGGAGGACTCAGTTTCTCCGATTCGTAGAAGTCCCAAAAGAGGTTGTCACTTTTGTAATCTCTGATTTATATTAATAGAAATATCTTTTCCTTTCCAATAATGTGTATTTAAATGAGTATTGAATCCATGGATGCTTTTAAATGCTTATATGTTATTGATTATATATGCTAGAGTAGGTCTAACACAATTATACATAGCATTATTGTCTTGTTTGTTAAATGTTGAGAGAGCAAATTATCAATACAAGCGAGAGTGGAAAAGTTCAACGGGGATCTACATAAACCGTCTGGAATAAGGTATGTTTCGAGATACTTTAGTGTTAGATGTTTGGTTTCTCTTGCATATGGGAAAGGATTGATTTCTGTGGTTACTCTGTCTATTGTGGTACCCAAAGACATAGGAAATTTTCTCTGTAACAGAATTGGCGACCATATTGGGCAGTTCCTAGTCATTTTCTTTAGGGGTTTTTTCGGCATTCAATGTTCTTGCGTTGCTCTGATTTCTCTGTTTCTAAGTCGGGTCTGGGGGCATGTTTTCCTGGTAGTGTTTGATAGGAGAAAATTTTGTCTCAGCTTGTCTGTTTACCTTCTTTTTTATCTCTTTTTCTTCCTGTACACGAGTTTTGGCTTCACAGTCGCGTGTACACGTGGTTTTTACTGGGATATCCGCGTATATACGTGGGTTTTCTGCACACAGTCGTGTATGCCCTGACTTTTTCCTTTTATGGGAAGACTAAGTGTTGTTGAGTGAGTTTTGATGGTTGTTGAGTCTCCTTGGATGCTTCTAGAGTCTTGTTGAGGCCTAGAAAATCACAGGCAACAACAGTAAGGGATTCTCCCCAGTCAATGTTCCCAATTAGCCCGTGACTATTTGGTATAGGGAATCCGTCCGGTTTGCGGTCCGGCTACCGTAGGTCAAGTAACAAAAACAAAGGTTTTACCAGTTGCGGCCCGGTCCACCGTGTATTTTTGTATTTTTTGACTTAAGTATGATATGCAAGTGCCTATTTAACTATACAGGGTGATAAGGATGCAAGGAGCAGTCACAACGTGATGCGCAGGTTCTTACCTCTCGTCTTAGCACTCACAAGCATCTCAATCACATATGCAGCAAGAAAGTAAAACTAACTACCTATCTATCTATCTATCCCCGGGGAGAAACTGTAACTTATTTATGAGTAATGTGTATTGTGCGTGAATTATAAAGAGAGCTTACAGATAGCTGATATTTCTTCCTACAATGCATGAATGATTAGAGATATTTAGACAATCAGATAGCCAATTGTTTATGAACAGCATACATTACTCATGGTGGTAAATCCACAGAATAAACCAGAAATCATTCAAACAAGAACATAGGCTCTAAGAGTTAGAACGATCTCATAGTTAATGGACCAAAAGCTGGAAAAACAAAATAGTTCATCTTTCCGCAATCCACAGCATAACATTTGAAAGTCCCACCAATCTTTCTCCAATAGGAAAACAATAATTCTTTATTGCAAAAAAAAGTAGTTCTTCTTACAATATTTCTTTACATGTCTAACTCGGAAAAAGCCCTTTTCCCTTCTAAGCCTTCTACATTTATACAAAAAGGGTGAGACTGTTGGGCTGCCCAAAGTAACCTTTGGGCTTCCCAAATCCTCGCCTCCCAACATTTCATCTTCCTCAAATATTTACAAATCGTTACATATTACAAAAGTGACCAATCCTTTACGAGGAGGGCCCCACTTGGGCATCCAAAAATTTCTTCCATCCCAAAGCTTCAGAGACAATGCCTTCAAATGCACAAGGCTCCAAAAATTGAATGTTGATCTCAAACTTTGCAGCCTGGTTCTTTATAGCCTCAATCATGCCTGCACTCAACCGAAGTTGATCCTCCAAAAGCTGAACACTGATGGCGGAATGATCTACTTCACTCCCCAAGATCTGGTCATCCAGGGCTTTAATATGTTGTACTCTTGCTTCCTCCTCTTGATATCTCTTCTGCAACATCTCCACAAATGAGTTGTGGTCTAGGAAAACATCAAGCCTCTGCTTGGCCTCTATTTGGCACCGATTGTAGATAATAAGGAGCCTTCTGAAAAACTTTGTGCATGCTCCTTTTGTATTTTTAACGGCTTTTTTGAAATCCTCTGCGGTATTTATAGCAAACTCTAGTAAGTCATAATCCCGCTTGAGGGCCTGTTGATCCTTTGATGGCAGTTCTGCTGGAGTTTCTTCATTATTTTCTAGCCTTGTCATTCTTGCTGTCAGGACCTCTAGAATGTCCTGAGACATATCAACAAAGTAAGAGGAGGTTTCCAGGATTTCCTCTAATCGGCCATCTATTTGCACAACTTTACATCTCTCTTCTTCTATGGCAGTTTGTAGCTGCAGCATCTTGGCCTTTTGTGCCAGCACATGCTCCTTGAAGGGTTGTAGATTGACCTACTGCTCTTTTGCTACCTCTAAAGCAGTTGTTAGAGAAGAGATCTACCCCTGAAGCTTCACTTCTTGTTCTTAAGCTTGCTTCTCACTTACCTCCAAAGTGGTCTTTTGTAGCTCTAAGTCTTCTATTTTTCCCAGCAGCTGCTCTTTCTCCATCCTTAGCTCTTGATACTCTTGTTGCACTATCTCCAGACACTCTTATGTAGTTTCCCTAGCTTGTTTCTCTGCTTGGAGGAGCTGCAGTTCATCCTTTGAAGACCTCATTTCTCTTTGCATGTCTTCATATTTCCTTTTTAACTTGTTGCTTTCTTCTCTCTCTTTTCTCAATGTGTCTTTCAATTGAGCAGAGGACTTCTTGGATTGCTCCAATTCTGTCATAATCTTGTCCACATTATCCTCAGAGGAGTGGATTAGTGCAGTTCCGGCTCTAATGGTGAATCTTGGATCTCGGTCTGTTCCAAAAACAAAAGGTGTATCTGTTATCATTTTCCTAGACAAACCTCCTGTTTCGGACTTCCTCTCCGTTCTCTTCACTATCCTCTTTGTCTCCCTGTCATAGAAAACAGTGTTAAAATCAGGTATTTCTTCCCCTTTCTTCTATACAAAAGGGATTAGCTTCAATGTGGGGACCATGGACTATCCTGGTGTGCTAGCAGTCGGTACTTCTGGGTCCGGAACCTCAAGGTTATCCATGTCCTGGGTCTGTCCTCCAACTGTGTTAGAGGCTGACTATTCTGTCTCTATTTGTGTCAACTTTAGCCTCTCTCCTTCTTGCTTCTGTAGATCCTCATCAAGATTCTTCTTCTTTTCTTCTTCTTCAGTCCTTGCATCCTCCTCTGCTTTTCTAGCTGCCTCTTGCGCAGCTTTTCTTTTCTCTGCCTCTTCTCCTTGCAGCCACCCTGCAGCTTCTTGGGCCAACCTTTGGGCATCTTCAATTCTTTTCCTGGCTTCTTCATCAGCTTTGGCTTGTTCATCCGCTCCCTTCCCACCTTTTGTGGTAATATTCTTCTTGAACCTTCTCCTTAAGGCAGTTAGATTCAATGCACTACGGAAAACGGATTCTTCCCTATCCCAATGGTGGGTGTATTCAAAATGTACGTTGCTTTCTTTGCAATGTTCAGCCACTTTACCACGGGAGTCATTTCGATGGAAGGGCATATCACCAAAATGAAACCTTTTCAATTCTTCTGCAAATTCATCCACTTTCTTCACTCTGGTAAACCTGTAACTTCCTAACTTGAAGGGAAAAGGAGGATAGGCAGCCTTCTTATGCTTAAACAGAAAGCTCCCTATGCCATCCAGGAAGACTTGCCTGACTGCCTCCTTATGGATGATGCAATCTGTGGCATATTGGGGTAATAGGGAGGGTGCTCTGGAACCTCCGAACATTCTGAAGTACAGGCCATCCTCGGTCAAATAATACTCTGCATATTCTTCAATCATTTGCAGTGCCTCTTCTGACATGCAGTTACATTCCTTCATAAACATCAGGCTATACAATGGCATGATGAAGTGCTCACAAACTTCCCGGTAATGATTGTGGTACTTGTGTGCCCACAGTGGCTTATATGCAGAATACACAGGCATCCTCTCTCTGTCCCAGATGCACCTTAGTCCAGGGAAAGTTTGATTTCACAATATACAATCGACAAGTATGGAACTCATGTAGAATTCAGACCTCTTTTGGGATACTCCTCCCAAAGCTGCGGCCAAGCAGGCAGATAAACTATTTGATACTATGTTGGCCCAGTTGAAAATGGTCCCCTTGGTTGCAACATAGAAAATAATGGGCATCGACTCCAATTTGAAGAACCTGCCATGAGCTCTTCCAAAAATCCGGTTAAGCATTAAAGCTATGAACCTATATGGGGTCCTTAAGCTTGCTGTATCATATTCACCTGTTGGCCTGGTCCTAAAATGTTTTCCAGGAAACAACATTCTTTTAAGAGTCTCCACAAGGTCCATTCTAACATTGTTCAGCCAATCATCAGATAAAAACACTTGTGCTTCTGGCAGGTGGTATGCCAGGGCTACATATCCTGGGCTATAGGCAGCATAGCCATGTTTGTCAATGTTCTCCAGGATCATTGTTGTTACATCTGCCTGGGGAAGAATCCAACCAATTACTTCAGAGCATGGGAATAGCTCTGGTCTTGTAGTGATCTTCATCAGGGAAGATCTCTCAATGTTGGCATATATGTTTTCTTCCTCCAAGCCCATATCCGGCACTTCCCTGTGGGTGATTAACCTATATATCTCCCCCCATTGGTATTCAGGTTTGACACCAGATATACACTTGGTGTCCTCATATATGTACTCAGTTTTGGTGACAACTTCCACTTCTGGGTCCTCTTCAACCACAGGGGCCTTCTTCTTCTATCGCTTCGACATCTTGAATTCGGAATATTCCTGTTATACATACAATTATCATCATTAAGACCTTTCTGCCTAAGCTGCAAACATTGGGACAACAAGGTGCAGTGTTTAACTTCATCTATGTTTATCATGACGGAAATAGTTAAATGAAGAAAAGTGTGCAAGATAACACTGCTTTCTAATATCAAAACAAATCTAACAATATAATCGAGTGGGAAGCAAATCTACATAAAAATGAAGCAAACTTGCGCTATTCACGAGCGCCATGATCATTGTGCTGCACGGGAACGACAATAGAAAATATTTGAGCTTTTTAGCGGGGATTTAACAAAACACTACCCATGCGATTCTGACCAATAACACTACATGCAGTGACATATCCTCTTCCACCGGCTTGGGGTTCGAAACTAAGCGCGAATGGGGTTGCGCGGAACCGCGTAGACAAAAAATGGCTGGGGTTTGATGAAGCGAGTAGCACGAAAAAAAAGGGGGAGAGGGAAACCATTTCAAGTGCCATAGGAAGGCCATGAAATCCTACCCCTACAAAAACATCATTATGCGAGGCGGATTGGTGCAGACAGCGTAACGACCGTCTGCACCAAACCCCCAACTCTCTAAGCACAGGGTTGCATAACAAACAGCTGTGGGAAGAAAAACTACTCTATGGGTCAAAACACCCCCCCCCTTTACCGACGGTTATGCTATGAAATCTTCAATATATAGGTGCGTAACTAACGATCCAAGGGAAAAACGGCCGAGGAAAAACCAAACCGTAGAAAAATCAACCAAATCCTCAATAGAACGGAATAGGTAAGGCGACAAGATCCTACATGGAAACACTGTGTAGACGGCAGGAAGAAAGGCGGTCAAGCTTCCACAGTTGAGCCACCTAGACGCGGGTACTGACAACGGGGTCCCTCGCTAGCTCGAGAGAACGATAGCGTGTGATAATGACAGAGCACGATAGTTGAAAAATAATATAATAATGAACAAGCCCGACCCCATTCATATATATACAAATGTAAGCGGCGGGGAAAAATTAAAAGATCGGACGGCGGAAAGAAATGGATCAGATGTCAAAACAATAACTCCTTCTGCAACGTCGGGTGGCCAAAACACTACTCCATCCGCGGGGATAACCAGGAGACAAACAATAACGCGTCGGAGCTTTAAAAGATCAGAGCGGAAGCGGAACAGTAGCCGCAACGGCGGATATATAAAGGACAAGTCATTCCACCATAGGCAAATTCTTTATCAGAGGAGAAAACCACTAACTGATCGGAAGGATAATGCTTTTCGTAGCCGCAATGGTGGAAAAACAAAGGACATCATGCCCTGCCAATAAGGTCCGAATCGGAAGAGAAAACAACTAAAGGCTTGGAAAGGTAATGCATTTGGAAGCCGCAACAGCAGAAAAATAAATAACAACATGTTCCGATTCGAAACCAAAAACTCAGCCGATTGAGAGAAACGTATCGGAGAAAACGTCGAAGCCAAGACCTTTCATTCTTCCGCAACGGCGAGAGCACCAACCACATAAACTCCCGATTCAACATGTTGAAAATGCATTCAAGCATTAGAGGAAGAATCAAACAAGTGATAGATCAAGCTAAGCATTAGAAAAACATTCTGAAAAAATCATTAGATCAAATCAAAGAAGAAAATCAAACTAATCCAAGCAAAGGAGGGTCCTGAAATTTTTTGGAATTTTGGGAAAATTATTGCAGCTGCAACAATTGGTGACTACCTGGTGAACCTCAGATCTCTGACTTAACTCCTTCCCAGTAAAAGACTATCTGGCTCAAAATTGAAATCTTCTAGATGTTTGTATTCCTAAGTTGGCCAACTCATACAATTAATTCATTGAGAAACAGTTTATCCATTGGGAGAAGGTAATCATCAGAAATATTTGCAAGTCTGAATAACTCTTTTGAGGCCAAATAAGTGAGATTCATTTTACCCTTGTCCTTAGGTAGCTTCAGGATTGGACACCACAGGGTTGTAACATGTAGTAAATAGCATTATCCCTTTGTTCCTCATTCCCATGCCAACTGCACTTTTGTGCCTTTTGAACTTTAGTTCTTGTGAGTCCTCCATTTTCCTTTCTTTCTGAGTTTTATTCAGGCTCCTCTATCCATAGTGTCCTTTTGTGTGAGAGAAGAATTGACTTTTCATCTGACGGACGGAGAGGAACTTTGGAAATTTTGAGATTCATGCTTTTGATATTTTGCTTTGATGTGTATTGTTTCTTTCAGGAGTTTTGACTCTTGATAGCTTTTAGCTTTTCTGAAATCATGGCATGGGATCATTTATATATGATATACTATTTACTTAGCTTCCTTTCTGTGGGTCTTTTGCTGTCACTCCCTTGGACATTTTAGATGTGGAATGGATGGAGCCTCAAAATATTATTCCAGACCTGTTAGTTCTGAGTTATTTACAGGGGTTAAGTAGAACTTCAATGAATGCATGGCCAATTAAGAACATTGCTACTAGAAGACATTCTATGTTTTAAAAGCACAGTATTTTGCTCAAGATTTCAGTTAATTAAGAACCCTGACGTTTCCATTGCAACCAAATTTTTGCCTCTTTATTCAAAACCAAAGAACTAGCAACAAAGCATTAAACTAAAAGAAAACCAAATCAAAAGAAAACAGCATCAAATCAATACACAAAGAAAACAACATCAAAGCATTAAAGAAAATCAATATCAATTTATTTATGTACAAAGCAAAAAAGAAAAAATGTGTGCCCGCCCTTAAAAATTCTTCAATCCAACGAGTTAAAGGGATAGGCTGTAGTGTGAGTCAAGGAATCTATCCATGGTCTAAGTGTACCATTTTTGAAATCGAAAGCATGTCCAATAATCTACCGTCATCCGTTTCAGCCTGAGGAAGTTGAAGGAGATCAGGCTGATTATCAATCTTAGAACTGGCCTTTCTTTCTGTATGATGTCTTAGCTTAAGCTCGGATAGATAATTTCCTAGGATAGAGTTAGCAGATTCACTACTTTCTCCCAGCTTAGTGACAGTGTGCTTCATGTAGGGTTCTCTCAAAATTTTAATCTGATTAGGGGTACCCTTAAGAGGAAACCATAAATGAGACCAGTCTAAAGCAAAATAACCTTTTAATCTAGCAGACCAATCTCAGTTGAGAATAAGCCCATATCCACCTGGTATGTCAGCCACCATAATGTCAATAAATTGGCATATCTTGTTATTTGCAGAAAAGCGTATGAGAACATTCTTCATTTCTCCCACTACTTTGACACCTGTGCTATCTAATTGCGCTACTTCCCACGCTGTGGATTCTGGATGTCCATTAATCATTTTGCAAATCTCAAGTGGCATAACATTCATCGATGATCCAGAATCTACCAAGCAATTATGCACATTATAATTCAGCATTTCTAGGGTCAAAAGAAAAGGTGGGGTGTCAGCTTTTTCTTCCCAACCTGGTTCTATGTCTTCTTCCCCCGATTGAGTTTGAGTAGGTATGTCCTTTTTAAGCTCCTTTATTTCTTCAGTGTTTCCTTCATCAACGCCTTCCACATGTTTGATAGGCTCATTGATTGGCTCTGCTTCCTGGTTGACAATAGTGACTTCCGGTGTTTTAACAGTCACATCTACCTGTCTCTTGACATTCTCTTGCAATTTTTTAATCTTTGAAATTATTGTATTGTATTTAATTGCTAGGTCTGTATCTTTTGTTGTTGTTGGTGTGTATTCAGGTTTAGGAGCATTATCTTCTATGTTGAAAAGCAAGACACCATTCCATAAGAACATGGTATCATCATCTTGTTTCTCTATGGTTTTGTTCTTCTCTTCTTCTTTACTACTGTCTTTAGTTAATTTAGAGTCCAGCAGCTTATTCATCACCAATCTCATCGAATTTAACCATTGAGGACACTTCTTTTCAGAATGAGGTTGTTGGTGAAAAGTGCAGAAATTATCCCCCCCTACTTCTGTTATGTTCATTGATGCTGATTTTGGTGGAGGTACTTTCCATTGGTTGCTATCTTCTCCCTTTTGGTAGTAGGGTTTGTAAGTTTTCTAAACTTCCCTTTCTTTCTCTAGATCTATTATTCGGTTGGATAATTTCTGAATCATTTTTAGCATTCCCTGATAATCATGTGATTGTTCATCTTTAGGTTTAGACAGCAATAAGGTTCTTCTCCTGGTAGTTTTCTCTTCAGGTAGATCGGGATAATCTTCTACACTTTCTTTTTCAGCCTCTACCTTTTCTGCTTCTTCATAAGTCTCTACCAACGTGGGTTGTGCTTTCATTTTGGCAAACATGGCCAGCTCAGGTCCTAGGGCTGAGGTATAATATTCAATTAGGAACTTGTCTGAGGGTCTGTCAGTTTCGGAGAAGTTATTTAGGTATGTTGAAAAACCTCTGAGTAAAATGATGCACCTTCTCATCCTTCTCTTTTTTTAACAAACCAAGACCTTTCATCAGTGAGGCATGTGTCTTTTGGGCTGAGTATTTATTTCTGAAAATCCTTTCGAAAGTATCCCAATCAGGAATAGAATTTGAAGGCAAACCGAAATACCAGGATGTTGCTGCTCCTTTAAGGGTATGCGGGAATAATCTACAAACAACATCTTCGTACTCCCCAGCCCTTAGCCCTTCTATTGCTAAATAGAAACTTTGCAAGTGGTCATCCATAGCAATCTTTTCATCAGGTTAAACTTAGGTAGAAGCTTCTCAAAAGCCTGAGGTAGGTTATGCAATGGTGGTGTTAGGTTTAAAGGTGACCTAGCTCTCCAAGCCGGATATGGATTGGGCTGATTCACATTTATACCAGCCATGAGTGCAGGTAAAAGAATAGGAGTCTAGGCAAAAAGCAATGTAAGGTGAAACCAGGCTTACTTGCTTCAAAGGTAGAACCAAAACCTGTAAGAACTTGGGTCAGGTTAACAACTTCCAAATATCTACTGGTGGGGTAATCTTGGGAAAATAAGTTTCCATGGCCAGCCATGCACTGGAGGCCCTCCTTCTAGCGCCAGAACTATTGAGGCCTAGAAAATCGCAGGCAACAATAGCAAGGGATTCTCCCCAGTCAATGTTCCCAAATAGCCTGTGACTATTTGGTATAGGGAATCCGTCCAGTTTGCGGTCTGGCTACCGTAGGTCAAGTAACAAAAACAAAGGTTTTACCAGTTGCGGCCTGGTTCACCATGTATTTTTGTACTTTTTGACTTAAGTATGATATGCAAGTGCCTATTTAACTATACAGGGTGATAAGGATGCAAGGAGCAGTCACAACGTGATGCGCGGGTTCTTACCTCTCGTCTTAGCACTCACAAGTATCTCAATCACATATGCAGCAAGAAATTAAAACTAACTACCTATCTATCTATCTATCCCCGGGGAGCAACTGTAACTTATTTATGAGTAATGTGTATTGTGCTTGCATTATAAAGAGAGCTTACAGATAGTTGATATTCCTTCCTACAACGCATGAACGATTAGAGATATTTAGACAATCAGATAGCCAATTGTTTATGAACAACATACATTACTCATGGCGTTAAATGGACAGAATAAACCAGAAATCATTCAAACAAGAACATAGGCTCTAAGAGTTAGAACGATCTCACAGTTAATGGACCAAAATCTGGAAAAAAAAAATAGTTCATCTTTCTGCAATCCACAGCATAACATTTGAAAGTCCCACCAATCTTTCTCCAACAGGCAAACAATAATTCTTTATTGCAAAAAAAAGTAGTTCTTGTTACAATATCGCTTTACATGTCTAACTGGGAAAAATCCCTTTTCCCTTCTAAGCCTTCTACATTTATACAAAAAGGGTGAGACTGTTGGGCTGCCCAAAGTAACCTTTGGGCTTCCCAACTCCTCGCCTCCCAACATTTCATCTTCCTCAAATATTTACAAATCGTTACATATTACAAAAGTGACCAATCCTTTACGAGGAGGGCCCCACTTGGGCATCCAAAAATTTCTTCCATGCCAAAGCTTCAGAGGCAATGCCTTCAAACGCACAAGGCTCCAAAAATTGAATGTTGATCTCAAACTTTGCAGCCTGGTTCTTTATAGCCTCAATCCTGGCTGCACTCAACAGAAGCTAATCCTCCAAAAGTTGAACACTGATGGTGGAATGATCTACTTCGCTCCTTAAGATCTGGTCATCCAGGGCTTTAATATGCTATCCTCTTGCTTCCTCCTCTTGATATCTCTTCTACAACATCTCCACAAATGATTTGTGGTCCGGGAAAACATCAAGCCTCTACTCGGCCTCTATTTGGCACCGGTTGTAGGTAATAAGGAGCCTTCTGAAAAACTCTATGCATGCTCCTTTCGTCTTTTTAATGGCTTTTTTGAAATCATCTCCGGTATTTATAGCAAACTCCAATAAGTCATAATCCTGCTTGAGGGATTTTTGATCCTTTGATGGCAGTTCTGCTGGAGTTTCTTCATTATTTTCCAGCTTTGTCATTCTTGCTGTCAGGACCTCTAGAACATCCTGAGACCTATCAACAAAGTAAGAGGAGGTTTCCAGGATTTCCTCTAATCAGCCATCTATTTGCACAAGTTTACATCTCTATTCTTCTATGGCGGTTTACAGCTGCAGCATCTTGGCCTTTTGTGCCAGCACATGCTCCTTGAAGGGTTGTAGATTGACCTGCTGCTCTTTTGCTGCCTCTAAAGCGGTTTTTAGGGAAGAGATCTACCCCTGAAGCTTCACTTCTTGTTCTTGAGCTTGCTTCTCACTTGCCTCCTAAGTGGCCTTTTGCAGCTCTAAGTCTTCTATTTTTCCCAGCAGCTGCTCTTTCTCCGTCCTTGGCTCTTGATACTCTTGCTACACTCTCTCTAGACACTCTTATGTAGTTTCCCTAGCTTGTTTCTCTGCTTAGAGGAGCTGCAGTTCATCCTTTGAAGACCTCATTTCTCTTTGCATGTCTTCATATTTCCTTTTTAACTTGTTGCTTTCTTCTCTCTCTTTTCTCAATGTGTCTTTCAATTGAGCAGAGGACTTCTTGGATTGCTCCAAGTCTGTCATAATCTTGTCCACACTATCCTCAGAGGCGTGGATTAGTGTAGCTCTGGCTCTAATGGTGAATCTTGGATCTTGGTCTATTCCAAAAACAACAGGTGTATCTGTTATCATTTTCTCACACAAACCTCTTGTTTCGACCTTCCTCTCCGTTCTCTTCACTATACTCTTTGTCTCCCTGTCATAGAAAACACTGTTAAAATTAGGTATTTCTTCCCCTTTCTTCAGTACAAAAGGGATTAGCTTCAGTGTGGGGACCATGGACTATCCTGGTGTGCTAGCAGTCGGTACTTCTGGGTTCGGAACCTCAGGGTTCTCCATGTCCTGGGTCTATCCTCCAGCTGTGTCAGAGGCTGACTGTCCTGTCTCTACCTGTGTCAGCTTTAGCCTCTCTTCTTCTTGCTTTTGTAGCTCCTCATCAAGCTTCTTCTTCTTTTCTTCTTCTTCAGTCCTTGCATCCTCCTCTGCTTTTCTAGCTGCCTCTTGCACAGCTTTTCTTTTCTCTGCCTCTTCTCCTTGCAGCCACCCTGCAGCTTCTTGGGCCAACCTTTGGGCATCTTCAATTCTTTTCCTGGCTTCTTCATCAGCTTTGGCTTGTTCATCTACTCCCTTCCCACCTTTTGTGGTAATCTTGTTCTTGAACCTTCTCCTTAAGGTGGTTAGATTCAACGCACTACAGAAAACGGATTCTTCCCTATCCCAATGGTGGGTGTATTCAAAATGTACGTTGCTTTCTTTGCAATGTTCATCCACTTTACCATGGGAGTCATTTCGATGAAAGGGAATCTCACCAAAATGAAACCTTTCCAATTCTTCTACAAATTCATCCGCTTTCTTCACTCTGGTAAACCTGTAACTTCCTAAGTTGAAGGGCAAAGGAGGATAGGCAGCCTTCTTATGCTCAAACAGAAAGCTCCCTATGCCATCCAGGAAAACTTGCCTGACTGCCTCCTTATGGATGATGCAATCTGTGGCATATTGGGGTAATAGGGAGGGTGCTCTGGAACCTCCGAACATTCTGAAGTATAGGCCATCCTCGGTCAAATAATACTCTGCATATTCTTCAATCATTTGCAGTGCCTCTTCTGACATGCAGTTACATTCCTTTAGAAAAATCAGGCTATACAATGGCATGATGAAGTGCTCACAAACTTCCCGATAATGACTGTGGTACTTGTGCGCCCACAGTGGCTTGTATGCAGAATACACAGGCATCCTCTCTCTGTCCCAGATGCACCTTAGTCCAGGGAAAGGTTGATTGCACAATATACAATCGACAAGTATGGAACTCATGTAGAATTCAGACCTCTTTTGGGATACTCCTCCCAAAGCTGCGGCCAAGCAGGAAGATAAACTGTTTGATACTATGTTGGCCCAGTTGAAAATGGTCCCTTGGTTTGCAACATAGAAAATAATGGGCATCCACTCCAATTTGAAGAACCTACCATGAGCTCTTCCAAAAATCCGGTTAAGCATTAAAGCTATGAACCTATATGGGGTCCTTAAGCTTGTTGTATCATATTCACCTGTTGGCCTGGTCCTGAAATGTTTTCTAGGCAACAGCATTCTTTTAAGAGTCTCCACAAGGTCCATTCTAACGTTGTTCAACCAATCATCAGATAAAAACACTTGTGCTTCTGGCAGGTGGTATGCTAGGGCTACATATCCTGGGCTATAGGCAGCATAGCCCTATTTGTCAACGTTCTCCAGGATCATCGTTGTTACATCTGCCCGGGGCAGAATCCAACCAATTACTTCAGAGCATGGGAATAGCTCTAGTCTTGTAGTGATATTCATCAGTGAAGATCTCTCAATGTTGGCATATATGCTTTCTTCCTCCAAGCCCATATGCGGCACTTCCCTGCGGGTGATTAACCTGTATATCTCCCCCCATTGGTATTTAGGTTCGACACCAGATATACACTTGGTGTCCTCATATATGTACTCAGTTTTGGTGACAACTTCCACTTCTGTGTCCTCTTCAACCATAGGGGCCTTCTTATTCTGTTGCTTTGACATCTTGAATTCGGAATCTTCCTGTTATACATGCAATTATCATCATTAAGACCTTTCTGCCTAAGCTGCAAACATTGGGACAACAAGGTGCAGTGTTTAACTTCATCTATGTTTAGCATGACGGAAATAGTTACATGAAGAAAAGTGTGCAAGCTAACACTGCTTTCTAATATAAAAACAACTCTAACAATAAAATCGAGTGGGAAGCAAATCTACATAAAAATGATGCAAACTCGGGCTATTCACAGGCACCATGATCATTGTGTTGCGCGGGAACAACAGTGGAAAATATTTGAGCTTTTCAGCGGGGCTTTAACAAAACACTACCCATGCAATTCTGACCAATAAAACTACATGCAGTGACATATCCTCTTCCACCGGCTTGGGGTTCGAAACTGAGTGCGAATGGGGTTGCGCGGAACCGCGTAGACAAAAAACGGCTGGGGTTTGATGAAGCGGGTAGCACGCAAACAAAGGGGGAGAGGGAAACCATTTCAAGTGCCACAGGAAGGCCATGAAAGCATACCCCTGCAAAGACATCATTATGCGGGTCAAATTGGTGCAAACAGCATAACGGCCGTCTGCACCAAACCCCCAACTCTCTAAGCGCAGGGTTGCATAACAAAAGGCTGTGGGAAGAAAAACTACTCTGTGGGTCAAAACACCCCCCCTTTACGGACGGTTATGCTACGAAATCCTCAATATATAGGTGCGTAACTAACAGGACAAGGGAAAAATATCTGAGGAAAAACCAAACCGTAGAAAAATCAACCAAATCCTCAATAGAACGGAACGGGTAAGGCAACAAGATCCTACCTGGAAACACTGTGTAGACGACGGGAAGAAAGAAGGTCAAGCTTCCAAAGTTGAGCCACCTGGACGTGGGTACCGACAATGGGGTCTCTTGCTAGCTCAAGAGAATGACAGCACGTGATAATGACAGAGCACGACAGTTGAAAAATAATAGAATAATGAACAAGCCTGGCCCCATTCATATATATACAAATGTAAGTGGCGGAGAAAAATTAAAAGATCAGACAGCGGAGAGAAATGGATCGGACGTCGAAATCATAACTCCTTCCACAACGTCAGGTGGCCAAAACACTACTCCATCCGTGGGGATAACCAGGAGACAAACAATAACACGTCGGAGCTTTAAAACATCAGAACGGAAGCGGAACGGGAGCCGCAACGGCGGATATATAAAGGACAAGTCATTCCGCCATAGGCAAATTCTTTATCGGAGGAGAAAACCACTAACTGATTGGAAGGATAATGCTTTTCACAGCTGCAATGACAGAAAAACAAAGGACATCACACCCCGCCAATAAGGTCCGAATCGGAAGAGAAAATAGCTAAAGGCTCGGAAAGGTAATGCATTTGGAAGCCGCAACAGCGGAAAAAGAAATAACAACATGTTCCAATTCGAAACCAAAAACTCAGCCGATTGAGAGAAACGTATTGGAGAAAACATCGAAGCCAAGACCTGTCATTCTTCCGCAATGGCAGGAGCACCAACCACATAAACTTCCGATTCAACATGCTGAAAACGCATTTAAAGCAGCGATCAAGTTTGAACAAACAGTGGATTATTTCAAGCGTTAGAGGAAGAATCAAACAAGTGATAGATCAAGCTAAGTATTAGAAAATCATTCTAAAAAAATCATTAGATCAAATCAAAGAAGAAAATCAAACTAATCCAAGCAAAGGAGGGTCCTGAAATTTTTTGGAATTTTGGGAAAATTGTTGCAGCTGCAACAAGTCTGTATACACCTCTGTTTCTGACTAGAGACTCTTTTTAGTTTGAATTTTTTAAGAATGTTCTTGTCATTGCATTTTCTATTTTTTGTTTTGGGATTGGTGCATTTGGTCTTTTTTACCTTAGTGCTTTGCATGGTTGCTGTTTGATAATGCTTGCAGAATCTAGGGGTGATAGAGTCATTATTTTGATTTATTATCTCATTTTAATTCAAAAAATTACAAAAATATTTGTTTCTTTGCATCATTACGCATCATTGCATTTTGCATTTTGCATGGTACTTGCACTAGGTTTGCTTGGATAAGTATTAGTCATATTTTCATATAGGAATGATTGCATTTTCATTTAAAGGAGAATTTTGCATTTCACATAGTAGCATACCCCATTTTTCATTTGACACAGTGAATTTGCATTAATTGTTAGGTGTGCATTTTACTTATTGTTGTGTCATAACACCATTAGTTGTACGATCATTTGCCCTTTTGAGTAATAAGCCAATTAAAATCAACGCATAATAAAATGAATTACACTCTTTTCTTTTATAGGGTTCACCTAGAAGATGAGGTTTTAGGGTCTTGGAATAGTTCATTGTGAGTAAATTCTCCAAGAACACTAAACGAAACATGTATGTCTCTATCTAGGTGAGAGTGTGAAATTCCTTGGTATAATTAGTGTTTCTCAGGATCCTCCTCTTACAAGGGAGTTAAGCACAAGGCAGTGTGAGTAGTTAATGATTGGGATGACCCTTGGTCATAATTGAGTAGCACTGAAGATATTTCCAGGATTGTATTCATATCTGGGGGCTCTTTTGGGAGTTTCGGGCTTTGCTACCCTTCCCATATGGTCAATACCGCCTGTGAATGTCCGCCTGAGCATTGATTATATTGAGGTGACCTTAGTTTCCTTACCTAGGTTATCGAGGGTTTACTTCGCAGAGGTTATTCTGTAGGTGTCCTGGCCAGGTAGGGGTCGGACAGCACAGTCGCTATATGCATTAAAGCTGAGGGCCACTATAATTGGTTACAAACCTCCACTTATTGTGTATGGGAGTCTCAAGCCTCCCCTAGGTGAGACATACCTGCTTCATTCGGGAGCTCACATATCCTACCCTTGTTTGCTTGTGATTTGGCTTTACATTGTATAGGTGTATGCTCTGTGCACACTAGTTTTCCTAGGGTTTGCGTAATTAGAAAGAGTCTTTTTCAGTTTTTGAGTCATTGTGGATTCGGGTGCAGCACTTCGTCATTCTCGTCGTTTAGCAGGACTTCTGCCTTCCACATCTCCTCTTCCTTTGGGAGAGAGAACTAGACAATCTGGGCGGACTACTTCTCACATTGATTCACACATGATGGGAGATCACGAGGATGAAATTCCTGAGATGTATTCTCCACCTAAAGAGGTTGGGGAGGAAGATCCTACTCATGTATACGATCCTTCGCCAAAAATACCTTCACATTCCGGTTATGATCCCTCATTCACAGGTCATCGGTATTGGTTTCCGGGAAACAAGACTCACCATGAACCCCCAAGCACTAGTCATGTTCGTTATGGCATGCCTGATATCCCTACACATGATCCGACACATCATGCCGAGTCAGAATTTGAACCTAGAACTACGCCTGGGGGCACTCCTATTCCTTTCCGTGCGGAGATATTTGGGAGCACTAGTCACATTGCACCTTCCATCCCGGCGGTGGAATCTACCTCACATGTTCGTCTTAGACCTAGTGTTAGTAGTCATATGTAAATACCAGAACCAAGACGAGTTACCATAGGGAATACCACTTACATCCCTTCACATGTCCCTTCATCCTCTATTCCTACTCCTTCGAATGCATTTTTGACAACTCTTCCTCCCCCTCATCCACGTGGTCCTTCGGGTCAGAATGTTGCTACTAGTCATGTTCATACTGTGACTACTCGTACAGTAGTATCTCAGAGTCAAGTATCTCCTATTGTCTTGGGAGGTCATATTCCTATTTCTGGATCGTCTTACGGTCCATTGCAAGGAGTTCCCCATATCCCTAATTATGGAGCTTCTCATGGGATATCCCATGGGACATCTTAAGGAGCTTCTCATGGACAATCTTATGGACCGCAGTATGGACAGAGCTATCAACCTTATGAGTACAGGTATCAACAACCCGCTTACACCTCTAATTATGGCTTTGTAACATCGCATAGTCAATGTACACCACATCATAATGTTTCCATGTAGCCCTACACGGGTCAAATGGGAGGAGGATATTATGGCCAAGGCCATAGTATTTACAGTAGTCAGCCTTATATGAACCAAAAATATCAGGGAGCATGGCATAGAATGGCTCAACCTAGGATCCCTTTCCTCGCAACATTAAATTTACCTGACTTGTTGAGACTAATGAATGATCCAGTATCTCATGACCCGGCTTGGCCAGCTGTCCCTAAAAAGCTTCCCTCAGACATTGCCAAATTTGAGGGAATACCAGGAGAATATCTGAGTGAAAATGTCACTACCTTTCACCTTTGGTACTCTTCCAACTCCTTACACAATGACTCAATCCATTTAAGGCTATTTCAATGCACCCTCACCATGCCTACAGCGAAATGGTACATAGAGTTACTGAGGGGGACATTCGTTTTGTTCGATGACCTTGCTATGACTTTCCTCAATCACTTCCAGCTACCAGTGCGTTACGACATTGGTACAGAACTCTTGTCAACATTTTGACAGGACAAAGCCACACATATCTCGGACCATATCCAAGAGTGGCATAGACAAAAGAGGTTGATTAAAGCTTTCATACCGTCGGAGTTTTTCCTTGAGTGGTTCCTTAAATCATTGCTACCTTACATCGTGAAGGATGTTTCTACATCCGGAGTCCAGAATGAGGAACAAGCAATTTTTAGGGCACATGAATTGGATTTGATTTATGCTCAATCCAGACTATTATATGAGATCATACATAATGCTTCATGTTCTAGTTTCAATCCCAAGATCAAGCATGGACCACATGTCGATGGCATTGTGGGTTGTACAAGTACGAAACCTATGGATTCGGTTGTGAAACAAGTGAGTCAATTATCTATTAATCAATCCACTTTAGGACAAGCCACGGCTTCGTCTCAACCCACCCAAATGGTGAGTGTATTTTCTGTGCAATCGTCAGACCATAAGGGCAACCAACAGCCCAGAAGAAATAAGAAAAAGGGTAAAAACAATCATAAGGGTGGGAACAAGAACAAAAATGACAATTTTAATGACAATAACGACCGCAATGATGGGGGGGACAAGCAGTCTAAACGTAAGGTTGAGTTTCCTTGCAAATTGTGTAAGGATGACCACCTCACTCACTTATGCCCTCGTATGGAAGATGCCTCGAGGTTCATAGCATAGGGCCCAGCTGTGCTGACCAATCCTTTACCCCATAATCAAAATATGAACTCAAGGACCCATGATCCTCATTCTGCATCAGGTGGAGATCAAAATACGCCAAAAACCAGTATTGGTCATGGTTGCATCGACATGGTGCATGCTACTAGGGTTGTGACTCATGCGAAAGACTATGGTTCATCACAACCAGACCTTAGGAAGGAACCTCCTCCAACCGAAATCCCTTTGCGTATTGAAAATCCTATGAATAAACCTGAGATTGGGCCAAACTCCTTATGTGATTTTTGTGCTTGAAGTACTTCAGAGTTGTCTGTCGCAAAGGAAAGCTTTGCTTTCTACTCTTAGGGTTAATGATGATAACTCTTCTTCCATCATCAAATTTGAAACCATGGGACTATAGCCTTGCTTTCCTTACTATGTTTCTCTTTTGATTCATGTAGAATGTCTTAACATGACCGTCAAACACATTGTGATTGATGAAGGCGTTGCTGCTTCCGTGATGTCTTTGTCATGTTGGAAGGGTTTGGGTTCTCCCAAAATGTCTAAATCTGCTACCATGTTGAATGCATTTGATGGTAGATCGTTTCGACCGCACAGAATTCTTCCTTCTCTTAAGGTCTGTTTGGGAGGGAAGACCATCATGATCGAGGTCGAGCTGGTTGATGCGCCCCTTGATTACAATCTTTTACTGGGCCGGAATTGGATGTATATTATGCAAGCCATAGCCTCTTCTCTATTTTGAGTTGTATGCTTTCCATTTAATGGGAAGATTGTTATGATTGATCAGACATCATTCAAGAATCTGAGTGTTAATGCATTGTTGGGAGCTTCTATCCCAATTATCAATCATTCTCAGCCGGCAACTGGGAGTGTGGGTGTAGGTATGTATCCATCCCTTATGGGGACATTTAGTTGTCCTGCACCCATTATTATGATCAGATCTAGTTTCGATGGGGCTTCATATTCATTGAATTCAGTGTCTTTTCGCACTACCCATATGGAAGATCCTTGGATTCTTTCGTCATCGAGTCCTTCGAAGAGACCTATCGAAACGGACATGTCGTTGCCTGCAGCCATGATAGCATATCAAGAAAATATTGATTATGTTGTAGAGCCTAGTCCTTCCTCTTCGCGGACGGAGGAGGAGGACCCGTATGTGTTTCCTGCATGGGCAGTTGAGTCCTCTCATGCACATGATTGCCTTGATAGTGTTTTTCCATCAGATGAAGCTATTGTTGAGGCCTTGTCTCGGATTGAGCCACCTTGGAAAGAGTTGCATCATAGATATTATTTTCTTCCCGAGCTTGATTGTTTGGAGTGTGAGGACTTTAGGGAGATTCTTAGCGAGAATATTGGTAGTCCTGTGGTTCCATTAAGCTCTCCTGGTCAGATGGTTGATGGGAACATGGTGAATATATCACCTACTATTCCTATCAATATCTCTCGTGATCCTAGAAAGATTAAGAATGTCTATATTGGGGCATAATGTTCCCATGCTGAGATTCAGGAGTATACCGATTTGTTCAAAGAGTTCTGCGACATCTTTTCTTGGTCATACGAGGAAATGCCAGGTATCGACCCTCATATTGTCGAACATGAAATTAAGACCTATCCGAATGCGAAGCCTGTTCAACAACGTTTGCGTGCGATGAATCCTAGAAAAGCACCCGCAATTAAGGATGAGATAGAGAAGCTGTTAAAAGCCGGTTTTATCTATCTCATTCCCTTGATGGAGTGGGTTTCAAACCCCGTTCTGGTTGATAAGAAGCAAGGAACGATCCATATATGCACTGATTTCCGTGATTTAAATCGTGCTTGTCCTAAGGATAATTTTCCCACACCATTTATTGATCAAATTTTGGATGAGTGTGCGGGAAGCAAGGTATTTTCCTTTATGGACAGCTTTTCTGGATATAATCAGATTCAAATCAAACCTGGGGATCAACACAAAACTGCATTTGTATGTCCTTGGGATACGTTTGCATATCGGAAGATGCCTTTCAGTCTTAAAAATGCCAGATCCACATTTCAGCGGGCTATGACCTTGATTTTTCACGATCTCAAATCGATTATTGAATTCTTTTTGGATGACCTTGCTGCTCATTCTTGGTTGAGAGTGTGTCATCCCTACCATTTGAGATTAGTATTCGAAAGATGTCGCCACTACTTGGTTAGGTAAAATCCACATCAGTGCATCTTTTGCATGAAGGATGGTCGCTTCCTAGGATTCATTGTTTCCAAGGAGGGTATAAGATTCGATCCCTTAAAGGTTGAGGAAATACTTCAATCGTCTCCCCCACAAAATATTAGACATCTTCAATGTTTGCAAGGCATGGAAAATTTCTTACGGAGATTCATGGTTAACTTTTCCAATTTGACGAAAGGATTTATGCATCTTTTAAAGAAGGACACTACCTTTTGTTGGGATGAGCGAGCCCAGGAGTCCTTTGATGCTCTTAGGCAAGCCTTAGCATTGGCCCCCATGCTTTGTCCACCCGACTATAGCCGTGACTTTTTGATTTATATGGCCGCGTCCATAGAGATGATTGGTATGGTTTTGGTTCAGGAGGATGAGGAGCTCCATGAGCATGTCATAAATTATTTCAGTCGAAACCTTATAGATTCAAAAATTCGTTATTCCCATGTGGAGAAACTTGCCTTAGCTACCGTTCATGCGATTCAAAGATTGAGACACTACATTCTCCTTCGCCAAACCTTGGTGGTAGCTCATGTCAATCCATTTCAATTCTTCCTCACTAGGAGGATGATCGGGGGAATGTATAATAAATGGATTGTTATTTTGCAAGAATTCGATCTCGAGTTTGTTTCGGTGAAATCGAAGAAGTCGTTGATTTTTGTGGAGCTCATTTTTTATTTCCCAAGTGAGGAGGAGGAGGAGGTTTATGAGGATACATTTGTCGATGAGCATATTTTCCTTATCTCAACTGTGGATCCATGGTATGGGGATATCATCATATATTTACAAATGTTGAAGGTCCCTACTCACCTTTCATGGGATGAGCAACGACGATTACGTCATGTATGTAAGAACTACGTTATAGTGTATAACACTTTGTAACGCCGTGGGGTAGATTCCATTTTACGTCGTTGTTTAACCCATGAAGAGGCTGAGGTTGTGATGAATGATTGCCACGGAGGGGCATGTGGTGGTCATTTATTTGGGCTTTCTATAGCCCAAAAAATCTTGAGAGTGGGATATTTTTGGTCATCGATCTTCAAAGATTGCGTCAATGCAGTCAAGAAGTGTCACCCTTTCCAGGTGTTTGCACGTAATATGCACTCACATCCTGCCCTATTACATCCGATTATCATCGCTGGTCCCTTCACCAAGTGGGGGCTTGACTTCATGGATTCCAACCCAGCTTCAGCTAGTGGGCATCATCATATTATAGTGGCTATTGATTATTTTACGAAATGGGCTAAGGCTATGCCCATGATTAAATCTAACGCTGAGACAACCGTGCATTTTGTATTCAACCAAATTATTACTCGGTTCGGTATTCCGAAAGAGCTTGTCACTCACCATGGTAGGCACTTTCAGAATTGAATGATAGAAGAGTTGGCCTCAAAATTAGGGTATAAGCAGGAGCACTCCTCTTATTATTACCCTCAGGTGAATGGGAAGGTTGAAGCAGTGAACAAATCACATAAGTCCATTCTCCAATGAACCATCACACAAAGCAAAATGAATTGGTATATCATGTTATATCCTACTTTGTGGGCTTATAGGACCACAGTTAAGACTGCCATCAGTTTTTCTCCATATCAGCTCGTACATGGAGTGGAGTCTATCTTGTTGGTTGAATGCGAAATCCCTTCATTGAAGCTAGCTATAGAACTTTTACCAGACACTTACGCATTGATGAGTAGCTTGATGAGCAGCTTGATGAGCAACGTCGAGATGCCTTAGTCGCTCTAGAAGTAAATAAGCGTCGTAGTAAGGTCCAATATGATAAGTCTGTCCATCCAAGGAGGTTTAGTGAAGGTGATTTGGTCCTTTTGTGGGATCAAGCTAAAGAATCCTTGGGGGAAGGAAAGTTTAATCCCATGTGGCATGGTCCTTACGTAGTCAAACGTGTGTTAGAGAAGGGTGCCTATGAGCTGGTGGATTATGAAGGGACAGCCTTGGCGGAGCCTAGAAATGGATTCTATATTAAAAATTACTATGCATGATCTTCAGCCAGGGCTGATTATTGTATACTATTGTACAGTTTTTTGCATATTTAGGTTTTCTTATGGTGATCGGGTTTGTTGATTAGCTTTCGTTTCTGGCAGATGTCAATGGAGTATTCCACTTACATAGGATTTTCTGATGGTGCTAGCCGCCACAATCAACACTCAGCCTCTGCTGCTTGGGTGATTTATACTCCTATGGGTCGGGCATTGTCTTCAAGAGGCATATGTTTACGTCCTTCTTCGAACAAAGTTGTTGAGTATAGTGCCGTTATCGAGCTATTATGGGATGCCATTTCACATGGTGTTCTCTCTCTTGAGGTACGTCTTGATTCACATTTAGTAGTGTCACAGCTTAATGGCTTGTATCGTATTAGGGATTCGACATTATTACGAAGATTCTTATGGGTGAGATTGTTAGATTGGCAATTGTTTCATCGACCATAAGCACATCACAAACATACATTTTTACACACATGTAAATAAATAAAATCGGTCATCATAAAAAAATTTCATTAAAACATCCAAAATGTGACGTCATAATACATAAGTGTCATAATACAAAAATGGGGCTTTCGAGCCACCAAAATATAATACACGGTAGTACAAAAATGAATCACTCTTAGGTCTCTAAGCCTATGGAGGAGGAGGGGGGTTCTGATTGTGGTAGCACACCACGGCTCTAGCTAGTCGTTGGAATAACCGAACCCATGCTCGTGGTACACCAACCACTTGATGCTGCATGGCCTCAGGAAAGTCCTCGACTTGCACCATGGGTACCCTGTGTGTCAAGCATACAAAGTTTGTGTGGATGCTTTGGAGAATCCACTCCACATCCACACCCATGATATCATCTCCTCTACCCCTCCGTCTATGACAAGGGAAGCCATCAGGCTGCCATGGTCCAACATCTACATACTCATGATAGATTGTCACTATGTGTCGTCACACCAAAACATGTCTTTGAGTCTATATATCAAAAAAACACAAACAAACTTTAATAATTCAAAAAAAATTAAAGAGAGGGTTTGGGATTCGTTACCAATATCACCGTATGTTGCTCTGGGTGGTAGGGGCATGTCCGGATCTCCCCGGAAATCTATTCTCGCATAGGGATAATCATCGATGGCAACAATCTGCTGCCACCACCATGGAAAGAAGTCAGCTGGGTAGGGGTTGGACACCCTACCTCTACCTCGTCTATGCATAGCATCTTCCCAATGTCATTGGGCCATATCTCAAACCCCGTGAGGAGGAACGTCAACTCTAGGGCTTAGCCCCAAGACACGCTCAAAGAAGAATGTGCTCAGTATACTGTTGAAACTGAAGTTTCGTACCCTGCCCATCTTACAGTCAATGAGTTGCTGCTTCATGTTACTCAATAGTGCAGTGCTCCAATTGTACATTGTGGATCTCATGCACTCCACTGCATAGAACATCAATGGCCACGAGGCCTGGTGGAGTGATGCTAGACCAGCTATCCCGCCGAGTGCCAATAGTATGGCCTTCAGTCCTAGCACCTGGATGGAGTTTGTCGGGATTTGAATCCCAACCTTTTCTGTGTCCAGAAAACATTATACTGCAATGTACACATCAATGGTGAGGCCACCTCTGGTCCTGCGAGAGCATAGGTTCACCACCTCTCCCCGTCGGGACAATCCAGTAATGAAATATATGTCCTCCACCTCTATAGTGAGGGACATCCCATCGAGATGAAAAGACTCTGAGTCTAGATCCCAGTAGTCTACTAGCATTTGCAGGAATCTTGGTTTGGCCCTCAGGCTGCCAAGACACCAAAACTTGTATAGCCCACATGCACGTAGGGCTTGTTGAGCCATTAAATCACCCTGGACAACCTCTTCTACATCTCCATGTTCCCTCTCCCTCCATTCTAGAACCATACTGCACATTAAAAGTAATTTTTGGTCAATATATACCTTAAAAAACCATGTGCGTGACTACATACGCAATTGTTTGCAAAACAGCCGCGTATGTACGTAGTTTTGGATAGCCATCCCTATACGCAGAAAAGGCATCCCTATACGCAGAAAAGGCCTCGATATCCGCGTGGGTTGAAACGACCAATTTAGACTTTCCTAAAATTCAAATTTGACCATGGAAATTGAAAAAATTTGCATGAAAATGGAAGAGGAGGACATGAAAAGTTACCTGGAACAAACGGTGTCGAATTTCGCCGGACGAAACTCCCGCGATTCGCATTGGAAGTTCTAAGCTCAAATGGGTAAAAATTTCAAATGATATGTAATTTTTCAATTTTCTACTATTTATAGAAAAAATTTGAAATTTTTGAAATTTTTTACCCCCTTTCTATAGTTTTGAATCGTTTCTGGCCATTTTGGACCGTTTTGGACTAATCTGATGATGTAGGAGTCTGTTTTGAGCGTCGTTTAGACCATTGTTTTGACCCGTTCGTGCCGCTTTTAGGTATTATGTCTAAATTGGCATATATGTTAGATTTCATATCCGTGTGCATTTTGCATAACCTTATGACCATTTCATTATAACCTTAGGTACAAACCCATTCTATCTTGTCGTGGAACCTTCTTTTTGTTTTAAAAGTGACATGATGTGAATGGTAGAGCTTAACCATACATGGGTGCCCTAGTTAGCTCCTTTTTTGCATTTGGTGCCCATGCCGACATTTTTTTCCTTTAGGGTGTGGGAGTCCTTTGTATAGTATCTCCATGTCTGTGCGCAAGAGCCTCATACTCCTCTTGATCTTTTTGCTGGCCTTTGTCCCCGGGACTCCCTTATGTCAAGTTGTAATTGCAATATCATGAGTTTTTCCTACCTCATTGAGCCTTATGTTGGCTTCCCTGACTTTGATTATCATCCATATAGCCTGAGCTTGTCTCATGTCTAGCCACGCAAAGCCATTTTATATATCCTTTGTAGCTTGATTCCCCATTTTTCCCAGGAGGGGACTTTCCCCTGAGTGTCATTATCCTACACATGTGTCCTTGCATTAAGAATAGGTATGTTCCGCTGCTTGGAACTAGTTTGTTTTCCCATTGACACTCGTCTCCTCCTAGTCTGTAACTATAAAGCACTTTTATTCTTTTTCAAGCTTTTCAAAATATTTGAAAAAGTCCCAAAAAAAAATCAAAAAACCAAAAATCCGGACAAGAAAAGATGTTATCTTTGGCAGTAGTCGAGTCGTGTCGCCTTCGAACAGAGCACTGTATATCACATCCATTGGTTGGGTTAATAGTTTGAATTTAGGAGCTATACTTGTTTCTCTGAGATTATCTCCACCAACTAGTTAAGCTTCCAGTCCCTATGGAGCCTCTGTCGATGCCTCCTGTGTCGCAGAGATGTCCTAGTTTTGTATATCAAGTCTATGTTTCCTACATTCAGTCACCATTCACCTTTATGCTCTTGTTAGAAGGAAGTTGAAACCTGAGTCGGACATTCCTAAGTTCTCTTGACTTTGCATGTCGGCCATTCCCGGTACTGATACTAGTTCGCGCACTTTATGATCGAGTCCTTCACATTATACAGCCTTGCTGAGTACCTCATGTTGGATGATGAGGGATGCATTAATTCCCTCCTTCCAGCGGATTTGATCCCATTGACTTTAGATAATTTATTATGGGATAGGAATCTAGAGTCATTTTTGGGATAGGAATCTAGAGTCATCAGTGGCAGGTTCTCTTGCCATCGACAGTTTTGAGAATACATCAATGTCCCCTGATCGATGGATCCTCGCAAGTATTAGACCTCAACACATTTATTCACACTTGTTAGTTTCACTCTAGTACCTTGATTCCCATTTTCATTATCGGTGGGTGATCTCACGTCTGTTAACGGTATACATCAATGACCGGTAATCAGACGATGGACTACTATGTTTGACCTCGACACCTCTATTCGCATAGTAGGACATGTAATCATAGCAGATTGTGTATAAGACCTTCCAGATTGGTGGCATTTCATATATGCTACCTCCTTGATTGTGCCAGTATTCATGAGATTTCAGCTCTCGTGACTTGATTCCAGATTATGTCAGATGTTTCCAACCATTATGGAGATCTTGATCCATTATATATCTTCAGCCTTCATGGAGATCATGATCCTTTGTATATCTTCATCATGGAGATTCTGATCTATCTATATTGTACGTGGCAATGACCACACATGTCATATTTTTTATCATGCCTATTCATGGCCATTGTACTATTATGTATCTGGAACTGCTATATCTACTTGCAATTATGTGCAGAGTTTGATCATTGTATTGTACTATTGGATGGATGGTTCTTCCACCTGGTTCTTTATCACTCCACTTCTAGGATGGACTTATAATGTATTTCGGCCATCGTATGACCCCTCTGACCTCACACACTAGGGGGCATCTGTTACAGCTGATTTTACCACACACGGTGGATCACACCTTTATATCCTTCCCTATCCCTTTGTAGACTCTTTAGACCCCATGGACCTTTTTTGTACCTTTGATGTTTCCAAGATCATCCCTAAAAACATGCATTATTTCCTATACACGACTTTTAAACCTATTCTCGCGTATATACGCAGATTTGACCCTTAAACCCGCGTACATCGGGATGTGTGCAAAAGGCCAAATAGTTTTGGAGTTTTCCTTAATGTGGATCTGAGTCACTTGTCTCTTGGCCTTCCATATGCCTTGAGATCGCTTGGATTTGACCTTCCATCACCCCATTGAAGCACTATATAAGGAACCCTTTGGATACATTGAAAGGGGAGGAATTGAAGAGCAATAAAACTATAGTCCATTGTTTCCAGAGCTTATACTTGAGCCTACTTCCCTTTGTCCCTTGGAGCACTTTGTGTTCTTCCCAAGCTTGGCTTTGCTTGTGAGATTTCTATCGAGAGATGGAGGATTGAAGTGGTGGAGGCCCAGGTGGAGGAATCAGTTTCTCCGATTTGCAGATGTGCTGACAGAGGTTGTCACTATTGTAATCTCTGATTTATATTAATAGAAATATATTTTCCTATCCAATAATGTGTACTTAAATGAGTATTGAATCCATGGATGCTTTTAAATGCTTATATGTTATTGATTATATATGCTAGAGTAGGTATAAAACAATTATACATAGCATACTTGTCTTTTTTGCTGAATGTTGAGAGAGCAAATTATCAATACAAGTGAGAGTGGAAAAGCTCAACGGGGATCTACATCAACCATTCAGAATAAGGTATGTTTCCAGATCCTTTAGTGTTAGATGTTTGATTTCTCTTGAATATAGGAAATGATTGATTTCTGCGGTTACTCTTTCTATTATAGTACCCCAATCCATAGGAATTTTTCTCCGTAACAATGTCCCCTTTTTGGAATTTTATTAAAATGCCCAATTTTCCAATTTTTTCACAATTTTGGCTCTTGACTAGTTTTGATGTCTAGACCTCCAAATTGACCCAAACGCTTCCAAATTTTCTCTGAAGGTACGTGAATGATAATATAATTTAAATATGATTCTCATGTATGTTTTATGACCTCCCAATTACTTCTGAAAAATTCTTTAA
>LPNX010617521.1:130882-190188 GCA_001517045.1 Pseudotsuga menziesii | reverse complement strand
GAGTCTTTACTAGCAAATTGGGGCTCCAATTCCCCCTGGGTAATTGCCGGAAATGGCTTCACAAATGATCCCAAAGTCACTTGAATTTATGAAAAGAGGCTAGGTATGTGTAAGAGACCTTTTCAAAGTCTCATATGAATCATGGTTCAGTTTATACAGGTTGTTATGGCTCTTTCCAAAACAACTCCCAAGTCACAATTTCAACCCTTGGGGAAAATGCACCAAATCTTCTCCCAATGCAATAAAATGAGTAACATGGCTTCCAACGCTTAATTAATGAACATGAGACTGGAATTACACATTAACAAGAATTACCATGGCATATATCAAAATGGTGTTGAAATGGTCATTGTTTGCTAATTAAAAGTCATTTTGACATACAACTTGTTAAAACTCCGTTTTTAATAGTTGATTTAAGGGCCCGATAGGATTTCGATGAGGGTATCATTCCTATGAACTTCATATGAACACCCCTTCAGGTTATCAAAATCATAAGGCAAAGAAGAAAATGGTAGGTGTGCTGAAGGCATTGAACATGACTCAAAATCAAAGGCTGAGATTGATCAAAGGTGGATCAATGGATCCAAACCATTTCACATGAGCGGACATGCTTTGCCAAGGCTGCAATTTCAAATTTCAAAATTGGTTAAAGGTCGGAAACATTCTACGGCTAACATGAGATCTGAATCAAATCTATAGCCTCAATCAATTTCGCAAGCCATACTTGTGTGGGTAAAGCTGCGATTTCAAATTGTGAAAGAGGGGTAGCTGTCTCAAAGATCAATAGCCATGATAAGAAAGTAAATAAATATATGGCCACGATTTATTTTGCAATGCTGACTAGCACGGATGAATACCATGGTTTCTCATTGTGAAAGATGATGGATCCCACTCAGATCTATGGTTGCATGAAGGGTTAGTCGCGATCGACGGTCGAGAACATGTCGTGATCCAGAACTGCCTACGGTGTTCAGAGGAGAAAATTTGGTGGTAGAAAGAATGGAACGTGGACGATGGACGTAAAATATTTCTCAAATTGGATGGCTGAGAAGGCTCCCAGGGTACATTTTTCACATCCAGTGTGGAGATGACAGTGGAGGAGGCATTCACGCGTGTAATCTACCCCCATTGCATATTGGTTGATTCCTCCAATTCCATTCGGGATAAGCCTAAGGTGGAAGTCTTGTCCAGCGACTCTAATTTCCCCGGTTCATAAGTGTGGCATTTGGTTCACTTCGAAGGGAGCCGTGAGAAATATGGAGGTTTGATTCGTTGAGACAACTAACTTGGCATTTACACGAGGCCAAGGGAGGCGACGAACTAAAACAGCCCGACGCCACCGCCATGGTAATTGATAGGGCAAGAAAGGTAAAATCCACAGCCCTTGAAACCAACTTGGCATCCACGTGGGAATTGTTTGGAATCTTTCCCATATTAGATAATATGATTAAACGTCAAAAGGAATAATATCCATCCTGGCATCACACATGCCACCATCACAACGGCCGATATTCTAAGGGTATAACTCTTTCCGGGCCGTGTCAGATTGCCCCATATAATGCCATCTTCTGGAGATCTTTTGAGACATGGAAATGTGTAGATGATAAGAAGTATAGAGTTGAATGCAAAGAAGTGTCGAGTTCCTTCATAGGAAACCATGGCTGTGTGCTTCAAGAAGTTAGTTCGACAAGGGGTACTCTTAGTAGGTAAACATAGATTTGTGTTTTGGTTATCCATATCAGGATATCGCCAACCACCGGGGCACAGATGTTAAATAACAAGGGGGGTTCACCCGCTTCTACACAACCCGATCTCTAGATGTGCAGTGCATGGATTTTGACGTCCCAGTGATATCCCTCCAACACTCCCAGTTGCAGTCATGACCTCCGAAGTCTTAGCTCACAGTGGTGACAGAACTGTTGGAGCGAATGCTCATTCTGGGACCAGGCGGGTCTGGAGCCTTCGACACCACCCCTAGCATCTCCACTTGACTGTTTGGTCATGGGCGAGGAGAGGGTCAAACACACACCCAGTTGCATGGCTTATGGGGAAACCCTCCTCGCAGGAGGAAGAAAGCAGTACAAGGATGATAAGCTTCTTAAGTCATTTATCATCACCAAGTGCATGACCACCTTTTTTTCGGCCTCCTCCTATAACAGTATTACCAGATGAAGGATGGGTCGGGAGAATGATTGAACGGTGGATTTGGGTCTTCTTATTAGCCTTTGGGTGACATGAGCTGTAAGAAGCAGGTTGGTTGAAGAAATAGAGGGATATACCCGAAGCAGCCTAAGTAAACAATTGGCCGTCAGCATGTCGCATGGGGATCGCTTTCACGAAGTGGAATGGGAGAAAGCTCTGTGCTTTCAGTCTGCATTATCACATGCCACGCCTCCATAATGTTTATTGTTTATTTGTAAAACATGACAATAGTTTTACTCCCTGTACCGTTAACGCATGATAGTGACTTGTAACAATTTTCAATTCGGTAGTCTTAGCATTAGAATAGTATAAATACACTCTCGATAGAGGGATAGAGAGAGTTGGTTGGATTGGGAAACATTCTAGGGCTAAGGCTCTCCATTGTAAATAAGATTTGATGCCTGTGTTATGAATAAAAATGCAGAGAAAGATTTATTTCTCATGGCAGAGATTCATGTGTCGTTGCTTCTCCCAATATGTACCTTCTTTTATGTTGTAATGTGCTTTGTATTTTCATTCCAGTTTATTGATTGCTTTCATGTCTGCAACTTAGTGTATAATAGTTAGGAATTCATACTTGCTATGCTTCAGCTGTTGTTCCAGAAATTTATCAAGTTTCTTCTAAATTTGCATGGAATTCATCTCGTTGGTGCTCCATGTGATGGGTTGTTCTCTCTCGTCCTCCAACCACCCGCTAAAGATCTCCTAATTTGGAGATCGACGGCTACCTTGCCTCTGATTGCAACCCTATGCCACTCCTTTCCTTATGCAAGTGTTCCCTATGTAGGTTTTCGATTCCATTGCCAATGGTCCCTTACCTTGATAACCCCACCTTACATCTCACCTTGATACACTTTGTCCCATTCAGGATCCTGGCCCCCTGATTATCCTTGACTGAAAATCTTACGTGGATTAGACTCCAAAGACAAAAATAAGAGATCCCTCTCTGACTGCATAGGGCTGGAGGTGCAAAGTAAAGTGGTTCTATTGTTGCCCGAGAGCAGGCCCCTCCCCTCGCTCAACCTTGGGGAGCTTAATCCCGGTGCCAACAAACTGGCATCGTTGCTGGGGACGAAATTGAAGATCCTCCCTGGGAAGAATGACAACGATTTTAGATATGTTTGTTGATGGTGAAAAATTGACCAAACATCAAGAAGTTTGATCACTTTTCACCTGGCAACTCCACTCTTGAAGGATTCAGACTTCAGCGACTCCGCTGGTGGTGTGACCTAGAAATCAAATGGCCGAGGAAAGCTGGCAGACCCCGTCTGGAAAATGGACCCCTTATAAAGCTTAGAAATGCATGGCGGAAGGTCAAGATGCTCGAGTCCGCATTTCTTCCAGGATGCCTTATCCTATCTTATAAGTTTGCTCTTATCTTTTCCCAGATTTATCAAAACAACTTTTTATGGTTCAGCTCATTCTGATCAGGGCTATGAATATATTCATGTTTATCCTTCTTTACAAACCAAAAGCGTTACGTCGTCCTGTACATCTGATTATGGCCTATATTTTTATCCAGGGGCTCACGATGTCAAAGGACACCCCTGTGAAATTCATGAAAACTCAAATAGTAGCTCAGCTATTGTTCCTAACCTTATCTCTCCCATTTCTCCAATCCGATACAAACCACTACAGCTTCCCCCCATCCTCCATGATTTTCCCACAAAATATTATAAATACCTCCCCAAGTTTGATGGAGAATCCCAAGACTTGACTGCTGAGAAACATTTACAAGACTTTGAGCATTTCTATGACCTTTTTGAGATAGAACATGATGATGTCTGCATGTGGGCTTTCGCCCTGTCCTTGCAAGGAGATGCCAAAGTATGGTTTAAACACTTGCAGCCTAAGTCCATCAACACTTGGGAAGAATTTTCTTGCACATTCTTAAAGTTTTGGGGTAGAAGAAGGACATTAGAGCAAATACTTTCAGAGTTTTATTCCCTAAGGAGGCATAAGGATGAGGCCATATCTAGTTTTAACAGAACATTTGCAAGCTTTTATTATAACATGCCTAAGGAAGTCCAACCTCTTGAGAACGCTGCTAAGATCTATTACATAGCTGCCTTTCCTCCTTACCTGTCCTTGCTTCTTTTGGAGAGAAAGTCAACCACCCTGCAGCATATGTTCGCTAATTGTTTGGAGGTTGAGGAAAACCTTAAGATTTCCAAGAAATTGTCAGATCAGGACAGTAGTGGTGAAATAGAAGATACATACAAATTGGTTGGGCCCTACAAGCAGAATGGGAAAGTCTCTGACCCATCAAAACTCTCTCTTGATATGCAGAAAGATGACTGGCCTGATTCAGGAGCAGGTAGTCCTGCAGGATTGTTCTTTGAAGATGGTGACCTGCACCGCCCCTGGTCTGCAAAGGACAATTTTAAGAAGGATTTTGGTACGCCTATGTATGATGAATATGAGGAAGAGTACCTGCAGAATATACCTGACGAGCCAACTGTTGAAACAAAGCTTGTTGATGAAAGGCGTCAAGATGCAATGCGAAATCAGAAGGTTGAGGTGGGACAGGATGATAAGGGCACTGGAGGTGATATCCTACCCTTGTGTTATGCCTCTTTTGAATTAATACGACACATGGTTAAAGCCTCCAAGAAAAAATAGAAAGAGACGGAGATGGTGTAGGCCAAAAACTGGTACAGGAAAGAATACGATGGGAAGCAGTCGGGCGATTCCTCTCCTACTACTAATAAGTTAGGAATCTGTAATGAAGTGTCAAGCTATGAAGACGGATGCAACAGCCTCCAAATGAACACATTTTCTGATATTTCACCTTCATAAGTACCATGTCACACAAGAGGAATATGCCTACTCGGTTCCACCGGAGAAGCAGGGGACCTCCCCCTTGAAGCACATCTAGCTATTGTTACAGAAATTTCAAGCAGAAAGCGGGATGTTCCATTGAAGAAAGATTTTGTGGGTCCTCTTCTGAAGTCTTCCAAGTGTCATCCTGATGAATATCTAGGAGAAGGAAGCTCCGGACAGCTTTCCCATGAGCAGGTGACAGAACATGCTAGAGGTTGTCATGATTTCTATGACCCCGTGGCCGAATACATGGAGGGTCTAGGTGAAGGCAGTGATTGGTTGCATCCTTGCTTTGAAGATCAGTTTGTTTATCATTTCCTTCTCCCATTATCTATTTCATTTATGTCCATCAAGCACAATAAAAGAACAAAACTATTAGGCAAGTTGCTTGATTGGCTTCATTGAAAGTCTGGTTTCACTTAATTGGACTTGTGCACAAATTTAGGTAGACTAGGTAGGAAAAAATAAGCTCGGTAGTTATCGAGCATTTCCTTCATTACTGTTTTAGTTTGTTTTCATTTTCAGTTACCAGCACAGGTTTACAATCACCAGCATGATATGCAAGAGTGGCACGAATTCGCTGAAGCAGTAGCTCAGAGCAGAATGGAGATGTCAAAGAAAGGTTGAAGGCAACCCAATGGTTTTGGCACTTGGTCTACGAGGGTTCTTTGCTACCTCACTGGGAGGATAGCATCCCTTGTGGAGCCAGTTGTTAACACTCCATTTTTAACAGTTTATTTAAGGGCCTGATAGGAGTTCGATGAGGGTCTCATTCCCACGAACTTCATATGAACACCCCTTCAGGTTATTAGAAGTGTAAGGTAAAGAAGAAAACGACAGGTGTACTGAAGGCATTGAACGGGACTCAAAATCAAAGGTTGAGAATGATTGGAGGTGGATCAATGGCTCCAAACCATTTTGCGTGAGCGGACATGCTCGACCAAGGCCGCGATTTCAAATCATGAAATGGGTTAAAGGTCGGAAACATTCTACAATCAAGATGAGATCTGAGTTAGATCTATGGCCTCAATCAAGTTTTCAAGCCATACTTGTGCGGGTAAATCTGCGATTTCAAATCGTGAAAGATGGGTAGCGATCGCAAAGATCAACGACCACGATAAGAAAGGAAAGAAATCTATGGTCGCGGTTTATTTCGCAATGCGGACTAGCACGGATGAATACCATGGTTTCTCATTGCGAAAGATGATGGAGCCCACTCAGATCTATGGCTACATGAAGGGTCGGTCGCGATCGATGGTCAAGAACATGTCACGATCTAGAACTTCCCGCGGTGTTCAGAGGGGAAAAGTTGGCAGCAGAAATAATGGAACGTGGATGGTGGACGTAAAATATTCCTCAAATCAGATGGCTGAGAAGGCTCCCATGCTACAGGTTTCACATCCAGTGCAGAGATGACAGCAGAGTAGGCGTTCATGTGTGTAATCTACCCCCATTGCAGATTGGTTGATTCCTCTGACGCCATTCGGGATGAGCGTAAGGTGGAAGTCTTGTCCAGTGACGCTAATTTCCATGGTTCACAAGTGTGGCCTGTGGTTCACTTTGAAGGGAGCCGTGAGAAAGATGGAGGTTTGATTCATTGAGACAATCAACTTGGCATTTACATGAGGCCGAGGGAGGCGATGAACTAAAACATCCCAACACCACCGTCACAGTAATTGAAAGGGCAAGAAAGGTCAAATCCACAGCCCTTGAAACTAGCTTGGCGTCCTCGCGGGAATTGTTTGGAATCTTTCCCATATCAGATAATATGATTGAACGTCATAAGGATAGATCTCCATCTTGGCATCACAAGTGCCACCATCATAATGGCCTATATTTTAAGGGTATAGCTCTTTCTGGGCTGTGTCGGATTGCCCTATATAATGCCATCTTCCGGAGATCTTTTGAAACATGGAAATGTGTAGATGATAAGAAGTATAGAGTTGAATACAGAGAAGTGTCGAGTTCCTTCACAGGCAACCATGGTTGTGTGGTTTGAGAAGTTAGTTCGACAAGGGGTACTCTTAGTAGGAAAACATAGATTTGTGTTTTGGTTATCCATATTAGGATATCGCCAACCACCGGGGCATAGATGTTAAATACCAAGGGGGTTCACCCGCTTCTACACAAACCGATCTTTGGATGTGCAGTGTATGGGTTTTGATGTCCCAGTGACATCCCTCCAACACTCCCAGTTGCAGTCATGACCTCTGAAGTCCCAGCTCACAGTGGTGGCAGAACTGTTGGAGTGAATGCTCATTCTCGGGCCAGGCGGGTCTGGAGCCTTCGACACCATCCCTAAGATCTCCACTTGATTGTTTGGTCGTGGGCAAGGAGAGGGTCAAACGCACACCCGGTTGCATGGATTACGGGAAAACCCTCCTCGTAGGAGGAAGAAAGCAGTACAAGGATGATAAGCTTCTTAAGTCATTTATCATCACCAAGTGCATGACCACCTTTTTTTCGGCCTCATCCTATAACAGTGTTACCAGACGAAGGATGGGTCGGGAGAATGATCGGACGGTGGATTCAGGTCTTCTTGTCATCCTTTGGGTGACATGATCTAGAAGAAGTAGGCTGGTTGAAGAAACAGAGGGATATACCCGAAGCAACCTAAGTAAACAATTAGCCATCAGCATGCCGCATGGGGATTGCTTTCGCGAAGTGGAATGGGAGAAAGCTCTGTGCTTTTATTATACGTTATCACACGCTGTGTCTCCATAATGTTTATTGTTTATTTGTAAAACGTGGCAATAATTCCACTCCCTGTACTGTTAACGCATGATAGTGACTTGTAACAATTTTCAATTCGGTAATCTCAGCATTAGAATAGTATAAATACACTCCCGATAGAGGGATAGAGAGAATTGGTTGGATTGGGAAACATTCTAGGGCTGAGGCTCTCCATTGTAAATAATATTTGATGCCTGTGTTATGAATAAAATTGCAAAGGAAGAGTTGTTTCTCATGGCAGAGATTCATGTGCCGTTGCTTCTCCCAATATGTACCTTCTTTTACGTTGTAATGTGCTTCCTGTTTTCATTCCAGTTTGTTGATTGCTTTCATGTTTGCAACTTAGTGTATAATAGTTAGGAATTCATACTCGCTATGCTCCAGCTGTTGTTCCAGACATTTATCATTTTTTTTCTAAAGTTGCATGGAATTCATCTCGCTGGTGCTCCATGTGATGGGTTTTTCTCTCTCCTCCTCCAAACGCCCGCTAAAGATATCCTAATTGGGAGATCGGTGGATACCTTGCCTTTTTTTGCAACCCCATGCCACTCCTTTCCTTATGCAAGTGTTCCCTATGTAGGTTTTCGACTCCATTTCCAATGGTCCCTTACCCCGATAATCCCGCCTTACATCTCACCTTGATACACTTTGTCCCATTCATGATCCTGGCCCCCTAATTATCCTTTGACTGAAAATATTACATGGATTAGACTCCAAAGACAAAAACAAGAGATCCCTCTCTGACTACGCAGGGTCGGAGGCGTAGTCTAAAGCAGTTCTGTTGTTTCCAGGGAGCAGGCCCCTCCTCGCTCGACCTTGGGGGGCTCAATCCCGGTTCCAACACAATTCTTAGGAATTTCGACTTGAAACTTTTTGAGAATGAATAAGAGAGAATATTTAACTCATTACAATCAGAAATGGACAATGAAAGGCTCTCCAAATTCAAAATCATCAGCATTACAATGGTTCACAACAAGATAGTGGGGAAATGACACTATTTCTTCATTGTTCAACATTTTTACATGAATTATTTTGGGTATTTTGACCTGAGAGTCTTATGAACATGAAATATAGATAATATACATTATAACACAATATAATTTTCATTATAACCTTCCCTAAAGAGATCAATAGCTCACCCAAAGTGCAATCCCTTTATTTGCATGAATATGGTGTGAAAACTGGAAATAGTTGAGAGAGAGTGCTGCAATAGAAAAATCCACATGCTTTCCTATAGCTTACACATACAAATAAGACTCCATTAGAGCTCCATGAAAGACCTGAGTGGCCTCTCCAAACACCAACTAGGATGGGAATCTTTCACCCTCGAAATTGGCTTAAGCAAGAAAACTAGTCATCCACTAGCTCTCACAATTCACAAATGATCAAAAGCTTCTTCTCATGGCTGATCCATGCATTTTATAAAAATTATTGGTATTCTAAGGTTCCAAATCCATCCATACACCAAATCCAAGTCGAATTGGTGTGGCTTCTCATTCTATTGCATGTGGCCTCTCTCTTCACCTTCCATCTTCTCCTAAATTTGAGTAGGAGCCTCTTGGCCTTCTCCAACTCCCAAATTCGAACTCTAAGATGCTCTATTCAGTCATGAGATGTCAGTATGTCAGTATTTCAGCCTTCATATCTACCTTGTGTCATAACTGTCATAGAATCTCAATCATGTTTGTCATAGATGTCATAAATGTAAGGGGAATCTAAACAAGTGTCCATGAAACTCCCATTTGGCTCTTCCTCTCCCATGTAAGTTACAATTCATCCCAAATTTGACCTATGAAGTATATGGACAATTATATTAACCTCATAATCCATCCCAGATCATTATGCTTCCCAAAGATTCAAAATTACAAGAGGATGATGTCATTTAACATAAGAATTCTAGCTTGAGTGGGCCCCATAGTCTCCATGTCTCTCCATTCTCCATGGCCATTTCATTTTTCTCTTGTATTTATTTAATAAGCTAAATTATTAAATATTTATCCTCTTCTAATATTTAAACATCATTTATTATCCCCCTTATTCCAAATCTCAAAGCTTCCACCCCCAAGCTAGGAAACTAGTGTTTTTCCACCTTGGCAATTATTTGACTTTTAGCATCCCTTTGACAACTTTCACGAATATGGAAAATGTGATTTGGCCATTGTGACCCAATGTTGGGACATTACAAATCCTCCCTTCCAAATATTTCTTTTCCTCAAGCAATTTCAAACATGGTTGTTAAAGAACCTGCTTTCTGTATGATTCTTTGAAGTTGCCACTGAGCTGCCCACCTTGAGTCTTTGATATTTCATGAAGATTTCAGAGAGGAACCACCATGCTTATTGCTGCACTACTATTATTAACATCACCTTATTAAATGGGAAATCCATATCCCATACTACTTGTTTCCCAAAGAATTTGAAATCAATGGGACTAAAAACTATACCAGGGTCCCATTGCTTGCATTGCACTCCAATAATTAAGAGTGCTCTCTAACCCATACCATTTGGAAAGAGAATTCTTGGATCCCATTTTCTTGTATGAATTATTCCAAACATCATGATTGCATAATATATATCATCAAAGTATATAACAACATAATAATATTGTACATCAAGGAGGTGCCTCACCAAGAAATCATGAAAGTGCTTATACCTCCCAGTGAGTAGACTACCATTTGCCAAGTGCAACATGCTTCAAGTGACCAATCAAATATGCTCCAATGACATAGGTGAGGATCCCATGTCCTATAATTCTGCTTCCAAAGAATGTAATATGCATCAAAATAATAATCAGCCATTTTTTCTTTCATCCAAGAAGTGAATGAAGAACCTCCACCAAAATATGAACCAAATAAGGAGCAAATAAAACACAAAGACTTCAAGTGTCTCAAAGAAGTCTCATCAGTACACCCATGAATATGTATATCATCATGAAATAATAGAGGATGTTTCTACCAATATTAATTTTCCTCAATCATATCCCTCTTCACCCAAGTGTTGGATGAAGTTCCTCCAACATCAAATGAACCAAGTGTTGAGCAAGAAAAACCATGAGTCTTCAAGTGACTCAAATGAACATCATAGGTGCACCCATGTAGATGTGTATAATCATAATGTAAACAATGATGCTTCTGCAAATTTAAATAAGATGGTTCTCTAATAATTCCATCATCAAAAGGAGAAATAGAATTTCCATGCTATTCATGTGGCACGATCAAAAATAAACCTTTCACCCATACTTCATTAGGATGACTGCTGCAAAATTTAGAAGTGTAGGATGTAGGAGAAAGAACCAACTCACCCAAATGATCAGTAAGTGAAAAATTGTCATAATGTGAAGTATCCATAGGGGTATTATTATTCACCTCCATATAAAATGAAAAAATTTCCTCATGGGTTGGTTCCAAGGTGGTGGAATTATGCACTTCTTCAAAAATTGTGTAACCATTTTCAAGAGGCAAATCAAGTTCCTCTTCCACCATTAGTAGTGATTGGATATCATCACTATAATCCTAAAGCACATCAAGAACCTGAAATTTTTCATGTTTCTCATGATCCATCATGTCATGAGAATCCTCCAAGCAATCTACCTTATGAAAATCTGAAACATCGGAGGAAAAACAAGTGTCTTGCAACTTTTCAAGAAGTTGCTCATTTTGAATTGTGAGCTTATAAATAACTTCATTATTCTTCAAGTAGGATTCATGTAACCATTCAATATGCTCAATGACATTTTTTCTATCGAAAATAAAAGAAATTAAATTACCTTTGATGTTGCACATTGCTCTTTGGATCTTCTCCATGTCTTCAAGGATGGATCCTCCAAGGAAGTATCTCTCCAACAAGAATTTGACACCAATGCTTGAGTGTCATGGAGTATGCTAAGGGACTCTTGGATCTTCTTTTCATTCATCTTTAAGGACCCTTCAAGAAAATGAGGCTCTTGCAAATGAACCTCCTCATCTTCTTCCTTCTTGCTGACCAACTTCATGAAGCTCAAGTGGTGATGGGGAAGTTGATCTTGTTTCTTCTTCAACTGCTACAACGTCTTCATTTTCATGTTTAATGGAATTTTGGATTGCAGAAACATTTTGAAATCTGATATCTATGTCACCAACTTATATTTTTGAGCACCCATCAGTAGGTACTCCTTCATAGTTCAAGCATCCATCAGTAGATGCTCTTTGTTTCATTTTCAAGGTAGCATGTGTCTCAAAATTATCTTCAGTATTTTCAATAAAAACTTCTTCATACTCATGTGATGTCTCTTCATATTTTTTAGAGTCACTTGGGAGTGAATTTAGATAATTTTCATGTACTACTTATTCTACTCCACCTATTTCAGAACTAGGTGGTTCATGGGTCTCCTCCTTTTGCTCCTTCAAACAAGCTGATGCATTTTTCTCCTTGGTTTTCTTAAAATCAATATATTTTTCCCAACTTTGGATAGAAAAAAATTCAAATCCTTTCATAATATTATTGGTCATGTCTTCAAATATAGGTTCCATGCTTTTTATTATCTCCTCACCATCATATGAGGTTCTCTTTTCATGCCTAGTCATAGTTTCCAAAAAATTGTCTTCTTCTCCTACTTTTTTTTTCGTCTTCAACAAAAGCACTTTTGGTTTCAATATATAATGGTGGTCCCTGAATTATTTTACTCATAAATATCAAACCACATCAGGTTCCAAAATCATGCTCTGATACCACTGTAATGTCTCCTTTTTGGAATTTTATTAAAATTCCCAATTTTCCAATTTTTTCACAATTTTGGCTCTTGACTAGTTTTGATGTCTAGACCTCCAAATTGACCCAAATACTTCCAAATTTTCTCTGAAGGTAAATGAATGATAATATTAATTAAATATGATTCCCATGTATGCTTTTTAACCTCCCAATTACTTCTACAAACTTTTTTAACATTCTATTCAAAGTAGGAGTCTTTACTAGCAAATTGGGGTTCCAATTCCCCCTGGGTAATTGTCGGAAATGGCTTCACAAATGATCCCAAAGTCACTTGAATTTATGAAAAAATGATGGGTATTTGTAAGTTACCTTTTAAAATTCTCATATGAATCATGGTTCAGTTTATACAGGTTGTTATGACTCTTTCCAAAACAACTCCCAAGTCACAATTTCGACCCTTGGGGAAAATGCACCAAATCTTCTCCCAATGCAATAAAATGAGTAACATGGCTTCCAATTATTAAGTAATGAAAATGAGACTTTAAATACAAATTAATTATATTCCATCCATCATACATTTATCAGAGATACATTCCTCCATTCGAAATAATAAGCATTACCATGGCATATATCAAAATCGAGTTGAAATGGTCATTGTTTGCTCATTAAAAGTCATTTTGACATACAAATATTGGGAATTTAGACTTGAAACTTTATTAGAATGAATAAGAGAGAAGATTTAACTCATTAAAATCATAAATGGGCAATTAAAGGCTCTCCCAATTCGAAATCATCAGCATTACAATGGTTCACAACAAGATAGTGGGGAAATGACACTATTTCTTCATTGTTCAACATTTTTACATGAATTATTTTGGGTATTTAAACCTGAGAGTATTATGAAAATTAAATATAGATAATATACATCATAAAATAATATAATTGGCATTATCATCTTCCCCAAATAGATCAATATCTCACCCAAAGAGCAATCCCTCCATTTCCATAAATATGGTGTGAAAACTAGAAATAGTTGAGAGAGAGTGTTGCAATAGAAGAATCCACATGATTTCCTGTAGATTAAACCTACAAATAAGACTCCATTAAATCTCCATGAAATACTTTAGTGGCCTCTCCAAACACTAACCAGGATGGGAATCTTTCACCCTCGAAATTGGCTTAAGCAAGAAAACTAGTCATCCACTAGCTCTCACAATTCACAAATGAGCAAAAGCTTCTTCTCATGGCTGATCCCTATATTTTATAAACATTATTGGTATTATAAGGTTCCAAATCCATCCATAAACCAAATCCAAGTCGAATTGATGTGGCTGCTCATGCTATGCCATGTGGCCTCTCTCTTCACCTTCCATCTTCTCCCAAATTTGAGTAGGAGCCTCTTGGCCTTCTCCAACTCTCAAATTCGACCTATAAGATGCTCTATTCAGTCCTGATATGTCAGTATGTCAGTATTTCAGCCTTCGTATCTGACTTGTGTCATAAATTTCATAGAATATCAATCATTGTTGTCATAGATGTCATAAATGTAAGGGCAATCTAGCCAAGTGTCCATGAAACTCCCATTTGGCTCTTCCTCTCCCATGTAAGTTACAATTCATCGCAAATTTGACCTATGAAGTATATGGGAAATTATATTAACCTCATAATCCATCCCAAAACATTAGGCTTCCCATAGATTCAAAACTACAAGAGGAGGATGCCATTTAACTTAGGAATTCTAGCTTGAGTGGGCCCCATAGTCTCCATATGTCTCCATTATCCATGGCCATTTCATTTTTCTCTTGTATTTATTTAATAAGCTAAATTATTAAATATTTGTCCTCTTCTAATTTTTAAACATCATGTATTATCCCCCTTATTCCAAATCTCAAAGCTTCCACCCCCAAGCTAGGAAACTAGTGATTTTCCACCTTGGCAATTATTTGACTTTTAGCATCCCTTTGACAACTTTCACAAATATGGAAAATGTGATTTGGCCATTGTGACCCAATGTAAAATTTGGGACATTACAACCATCTGCAATATCTGATCCATTGGCGGGACTAGATAGTTATCCGTATCTAAGGCATGATTCAAATATCTGAAATCTACACAAAGTCTTATCTCACCAGATTTTTTCCTTACTAGGACCAAATTCGCGAGCCATTCTGAGTGTCTCACTCTGAATATAATCTTGGCATCAAGAAGCTTCTTCACTTGATTTTGAATTAGGGGTTCTAATTTAGGATGCATCTTCCTTAATCATTGTTGAAATGGTTTGAGTCCCAGTTTAATTGGAATAACATGTTGTATAATGCGCGTGTCATAAGTCTTACTAGATATTCATAAGTCCAAGCAAAGACATATTTATATTGTTGTAACAAGCTAATGAATTTGTTTCTTTCACCCGATGAGCAACACTTCCCCAAGTTCACATACTTGGGTTCAGCTCCTGTCCCAATATTCACCAGCTCAAATTGCATAGACGAACTGTGTGTTTTGACATTGGTTGGCCTCCTGAACTTGTTATTCAGATCAAAGATTCCTTGCAAATTTATTACCCCTTTAGGTATGAAATTCCCATTTTGGATATTTTCTTGATGTTCCTCATCATCAATTACGGAATATTTTAAATTCTCATCATTAGATAGAAACTCCAAGATCTGTGGATCGTCATCAAATACTCTCAGATTGGTGATGTTGTTTGGTTACATCAGGCTTTAAAATCAATTGAACATCTATTATTAGTAGGAACAAGCCTTGCAGCAGAGGTAGCTAACAAGTCAGCTGCCACATTTTTCAATCTAGGAATAGACATGATATTAAATGCATCAAAATTTATTATAAGGTCCCACACTTCATTTTGATAGCCCTTTAAATGCGGTGATAAACAATGAATTGTATTTCGAACCTGTTTAACAATAATTTCATAATCACAGTAAACCTTTAAATTTTTCACTTTGAATTCAATTTCCTTCTTTAAGCCCTAGATTAATGCTTCATACTCTGTTGTATTATTAGTACATTCAAATTATAATATACAAGAAATAAAATGTTTATTGTTTTATGGATCAATAAGGATACAACAGGCTCCTGATCCTTCCTGGTTTTTAGAACCATCAAAGTATAACAACCAAAACCTATCTTCTAACTCTACAGAAATAGTGCCACTTTCTACATCTGAAACTAAGTTAACTATATTACAGTCAATCTTATCATCCCATGAAAACTGAAGGAGTTCGGGCTGTGTGTTTGATTCATCATTGACTTCTTCTGCTTGATAGTTTCCCAGTTCATGCTCAATAAAATAATTCCCCAAAACTAAATGTGAAAGATTCGCAGGCTCATTTTTCCCTCTAGTTGCGTCACAGTATACTTCATATGAGGTTCTCTCATCACTTTGATTTGATTTTGACAATTATGATAATGAAACCACATGTGTGACTCGTCATTTGCGAAGTATCCTTCTAGTTTTGCAGACCAGTCCTGGCCCAAGATTAATCCATATGCCTCTGGTATGTCCACTACCATAATGTCTATAAATTCGCACACTCTTTCATCTCCAGCTAATCAAATCAATACATCCTTCATCTCTCCCACCACCTTCCCTGCTATTCTATCCAACTGGATAATTTTTCCTGAAGAAGGCGTGGGTTTCCCATTTATATTTTTACATACTGAAAGAGACATAACATTTGCATATGCTCCAGAATCTACCAAACAGTTGTGCACATTGTGATTTAAAATCTCAAAAGTAAGTAGAAATGGTAATGTTCTGGATTTGGATTTTCCCCCTATACTTGCTTCACTGATCTCTTCCTCAAATTGAATATCATCTTGGGGTTTACTGGATGGTGCATCAAAGGCTTCCAAGATATTTTGCCTTTGTTGGGGTAAATTACACATTTCTAACAAAGAAATATTTTCCTTGGTCTTCTTGATATCTTCTATTATATCATACCCCATATCACACTTTGTTGAACTTTTCTTGATACTTTCCACCTTACTTTCTACAGCCTTCACAGGTTTACTGATTATGGGGGCATTTTGCCTTGTTATGACTAAATCAGGTACAGGTAGGGTTTGAGTATTATTTCTGATTTTCTTCATATTTTCCTGAATTTTCTTAATTTTGGGTAGTAATGTGTTATCCTCAATAAATGGCCCCTTGCTTCTTGTTGTGACATTTACAACTAATAGTTGTATTTCCTCGGTCGGTTCTTCATCTTCTAACCCCAGCATAAGCACACAATCCCACAAAACCATGGTAGTTTCCTCATGTGCCTCCTCTAATTCATAAGCCTTTTCCTCTTCAACTACAGGTTCTATTAATTTAGAGTCAAGTAATTGATTTATAACCAAAGTCATGGAGTTAACCCACCGTAGGCAATTTTTTTCAGAGTGAGGTTGTTGACGAAATGTGCAAAAATTGTCCATTCCAAATTCAGTGAGATTCATAACGGAAGGATTGTGTGTAGGTGGTTGGGATGGGATACTTTCATCTCTCTTTTTGAAGAATGGTTTTTACTGTTTTCTGACTAAATTAGCTTCTTTATCCTTCTCTAAGTCAACAATTTTGTTGGATAACTTTTGTACCATTTTGACCACACTTTCTAACTCATGGGAATGTTCATCTTTGGGCCTAGTCAGCAACAACGGTTGCTTGCTACCAAAATTTCGTATCTCTGGTTCTGTAGAGTGTTTATTTATACTTTCAAGTTCAACCTCTATTTTTACGAATTCTTCATAAGTTTCCACCAAGGAAGGATTTGCTGATATTTTAACAAACATTGCTATGTCAAGGCCAAGGGCTGAAGTTTAATACTCAATTATAGTCTCTTCAACAGGTTCTATGGCAGCGCTGAAATTATTTAAATGAGAATCAAACCTCTGACTAAAGTCTTGCACTTTCTCTTTCATTTCCCTCCTTAGAGAAAGTAGTTCTTTCATCAAGGTAGTAGTAGTTCTTTGGCTACCAAACTTGTGTTTAAACAATCTTTCAAAAGCATCCCAATCTATTATTGAATTTTCTTGTAAGCCAAAATGCCATGATGTTACTTTAGCTTTAAGAGTATGTGGAAATAGTCTGCATACCACATCCTCATGATCCACTGCTAAACCTTCTAAGGCCAAGAAAAAAACTCTGTAAGTGATCATCCACAAGAATGCCTTCTCCCGAATCAAATTTAGGTAATGAATTTTTCAGGATTCAGAGGAAAAGCATGCAATGGAGGAGTCAGGTTGAGTGTAGTTCTGGACCTCCAAGCTGGTTGTGGTGGAGGATTATTCACATTAGGATTTGGAGGTGCATTTCCAACCATGATTCATGGAGAATATCGAGGTGGAGATTGATAAGGAGATTGAAAAGGAGACAGAAGAGGTGAAAATTATGGGGATTCTAGTCCCAACTGATCAAGAGGTTGGACAATTTCTTGTAAGGATAAGTCCACCAACTCTTCCAAATTTCCTACCAACATTGAATCTTTTGTGTAAGTGGGTGCTCTTATAGGAGCTCACCCTCTCAGTAAATCAGGGATTGTTTGCAATCCCCTCAGCTTCTTCGCATACGAACTTGTGTATCTTCTGAAATGGTCAACTACTTCAAAAGGAACCTGATAAAGGTGTTCTGCAATTTCAAAATTACTTGTTCTTTAGAAAAAATAGTTTTAGGGTTCTTACTGGTAGGATCGTTTCAAGAAAATGGGTTTTCTCTTCCAGCCATGTATTGGCAAACCTCCTTCTATCGCGAAAACTATTGATTCCTAGAAAATCCTAGGTATCGACAGTAGGGATTCTCCCCAATAACTGTTCCCAATTATATCATTTATCGTTTGGTGTGGGGAATCCGTCTGGTTAGCGGCTCGACTACCATAGAATTAAATGAAGGTTTAAATCTCTTTTACTGGTTGCGGCCTGGTCCACCGTTGATGTGATTTTTATGTTTTATAAATGATAAGCAAGTGCCTAAATTAGATGCAAGTAATAAGGGAACAGAGACCTCAACATGTGATGCGTAGGTTCTTACCTCTCGTCTTATCCCCTTTGTTCCTAAATCACCAAAATCAAAGAACAACTAATCTAATATAATATAATCTATTCTATCTAACCTATCCCAGGAGAGCAATATTATTATTCATATGAGCAATGTGCTGCATTTTCTGCACAAATAATTTTATAGATAGCTGATAAATTCATAATACATAAATACAGCAGAAAAAATAACATAGAGATAGCTCTATGAAGTTAAAGCATTCATTACTCATTTACTGCATAAGATTCATAACATGGAAATGAAATCATTCATAACACAGAAATAGCTCAGTGGTTAGAACGATCTCACAAATTTGTATCTCCAACAAAATTTAAGTCCTCTTTATTATAAAAAGAAATAGTTCTTTTTACAAAAAGCATTGCATATGAGAGCTAGAAAAGTCCCTCTTCTATTCGACTCTACCCATATTTATACATTTGCAAAAAATGACTCTTGGTATTCCCTGCCCTTTGGGCTTCCTCAACTATCGGTTACAAAATGTTTGTCTTCTAGTGTGCTCACCAGTAAAATAAGATAAATACAAAATATTACAATAAACTCGCCATGTGTAGATAAGACAAAACTACTCAAGTGGGACCAGTCAACTCATTAATGAATTGTTTCCATGCCACAGTAACTGCAGTTATGGTCTCAAAATCTGTTGGTTCCAAAAATCTGACTGTGACTTCATGCTTGGACAACTGGGTTTTTATGTCTTCCACCCTTGGCGGAGTTAATCTAAGTTGATCCTCCAGTAGACAATTACTGACTGAAGCTTGAGCAACCAAATTTTTAATCACCTTTTCATTTAAGCGTTTGACTAGTTGTATTTTAATTTTGTCTTCTTGCAGCCTATCCTACAGGTACTTCAAGTGCTCTTCATGGGCTAGAAACTCCTGCAGCTTTTTTGTTGAATATGTCTCGCATCTATTATGAGTTGTAAGCACCTTCTTGTATAATTCCATGCATTTTTCTGTTGTCTTCTCTACTACCACTATTAGTCTCTCAGCAGCTTTGCTACTAAAACTTATGATATCATGCTCAATCTGTAACTTCTCTAGATTCTTCATAGGTTCCTTTTCTAGAAGTTATTTTTTTGTCTCCAACCAAGTCAACTACCCCTATATAGTTTTTGCAATCTCCTAGGTCCTTGTATTGAATTCAGTAGAGATCACTGAGATCTCCTGTAATCAGGATTCTATTTGCTTGATCCTATAGACCTCTTCTGCTAACTTCACCTACACTTGATATATCTTAATTATGAGTGAAAGATAATTCTATTTAAGAGGTCTTATATCCATTTTTCTTTCTTTTACTTCTTTCAATAGTACCTCTAAGGAGTTGTTCTGTGCTTCAAGTTCAGTAATTTGAACTTTAGACTCCTCTACTTGTCTGTCAGTTGTGGACTTTTGTGCTTCCATTTCTACCATCTTACTTTCTCCATCAAGGGTAGTATTTGATAGTTTCAAACCATCGCTTTTTTCCTCCAGAATCTGGTAGTCTTGCTGAAGTTTCTCTAAGTCGAAAAGAGTGGCATCATACTTTCTCTTTGCTTCTCGAATGACTCTCTCCTCCTTCCTCAAAGTCTCCTTCATCTATGTCATTTTATCTTTATACGGATCCACTTCTCCTTTAAGCTTGTTATAATTATAGGCATTCACATGGGCAGTTGCAACACCCCATGAGGCCATCTGCACTAGATCTTCTTCTACATCCTTTACAACCATTCTCTCGGTCACTGTAGTAATTTCAAGCTGAGTACCCATCTTTAATGTCTTCTCAGTCCTCCATACAATTGATTTCCTCTTGGGATCAAAGAATACATCTTCTAATTTTTTCACTTCATGATTTTTTGACAAGGTGAATGGTACCAACCCCAATTCAACCATAGGGAGATGTCCTCCTATAAGTATACTTCCCTAGGTGGAAGGGGGGTTCTCTGGGTTGTCCTGAGTAGGGATTTGTCCCTTATTCTCATTATCTAGGTCTTCTTTATCCTTCTTCCTTTTTTACTCTATAACCTCCTCTTGATTTTTGTGTGCTTCCTCAACTATTGATCTTTCTACCTCTGAAATCTTCTCCTGGATGGCTTCTTATTTCTTTCGCTATTCATCTTCCTTTTATTTTTATTTCCTGGCAGCTTCTTCTTCCTCCTTTTTTTGCTTGGCCTCTTCAGCCAACAGTTTCCTTGCACTTTCTGCTAGTCTCTGCGATGTTACTTCCTTCTCTTTCTTTGCAACCTCTGTTTCTTGTCCCTTATGTTCTAGATTACTGTTGCTACTGCCTTTGCTTCCAGATACCATGATCTTCCTCTTTGGCCACTTGTTCAAAGTTGTCATATTGTAGACATTTCGGTACATTTCCTCATCATTATCCACATGATCAATATATTCAAAATTCACTTTTCAGTAGTGCACGGTGCATTGCAACCTTACCTTGGGAATAATTCCTGTGAAATCTCTTTTCACTGAATTGAAATATTTCTAGTTCTTTTATGAACTCAATTGAACTCTTAACTTTAGAAAACTTATAGCTTCCAACATAGAAAGGTAATGGTGGAAAAACATCCTTTTTCAGGTCGAACAAATAACTCCCAAATCCATCCAAGAAGAGTTGTCTCACAGCTTCTTTATGTACTATTTAATCTATGGCATATTTGGGAAGCAATGAGGGTGCTTTGGTCCCCCCATACATCCTCAACTAAATGTCTTCTTCAAAAAAAAAATCTTGAAACTCCTTTATGGATTCCAAAGCACCTTCAGATAGGCACTTACACTCCTCCAGGAAAACTAATTGGTATAGGGGCATTAAAAACTCCTCACATATCAGCTTGTAAGGACTGTGGTATTTGTGAGCCCACAATATCTGATATGTTGCATAAATAGGGGCTTTTCCTTCTTTCCATTTGCAGTTGAGATTCTCAAAAGGATTAAAACAAAGTATGAAGTCAACCAGAAAAGATCCCATATAAAACTCCAATTTTCGTTGATGCAATCCTTCTTGGGTTGCAGTTATGCAGGAAGACAAACTATTTTCTACTATGTCAGCCCAATTGAAAATTGTCCCCATCATGGTTACATGGTATATAAGGGGGATCCATCCAAACTTATAAAACCTTTCATCGGCTCTACCAAAAATATTATTTAGAATCAGAACTACCATCATCTATGGGGTACGCAAATGGGTAGCTTCGTATTCCCCAAATGCCTTATGCCGGAAATTCTTTCCTTCGGCTACCATCATCTTTGCCACTCCATTGTAGTCAAGAGTCAGGATTTTTACCGTCATTTTTCATGCTGAATTCTGAAGGTGGCAAGTTGTATGCTTTTGCTATGAATGTAGGTGTGAAGGATGTAAATCCTTTATCCTCAACATTGTACATGATCACCCCCCTTGCATCAACTTTAGACCGAATCCATCCAATGACCTCAGGGCAAGGATAAAGCTCTGATCTTGTGGACACTTTGGTGATTCCTGATTTCAAGATGTTATCATACAAGTTTAGTTCTTCCAATCTTTCCTCTGGAACCTTTTTTCTCTTGGAGCATGTGATAGATATGACCCCATTTAAATTCAGGTTCATCCCCAGTAACATATTTGGTATCTTCATATATTATCTCCACCCTTGGTGTGAGTGTGAATTCTGCATCTAATTCGTCATCTTTAATCTTGGATTTCTTCTTGCCTTTTTTAGGCATGTTGTTTGGTACAAAATGATCCTACAACAAAAAACAAACAATCTTAGCATCCTTCAGTCAAAACCACATAACATGTATATCAGAAATAAAAAACGCAGCAAAATCTTCAATGCATGTAAGGAAACCCTTATGTCTATTAGTGGAACAAGCTTAACTAGTATGTTTACCCTATTGTTTCTACCCATGACTCTTTAGTGCAAAACTCTGCACATCATCCAAATACACCTATGACATGCTCAAGGAGAAAGCAATAGACCCTAAAGAGATTGAAACCCAGCAAACCCGATCCCGAGGGAAAGCGTTGTCCATATTACCTCGACCATAACCACTACCCTACAACATAAACAAGTTCTCCATGAATAACCATCATTTAAAACCATACGCACTATTCCCCTATGAGGCTTACAGTCTACGCTAGCAAAACAGAGGCCAAAAAGTGGCGATGCCCTATCTTCAACCACCAGGGCCAAAATCCCTCTGTAAGGAGATAGGGTAAAATAAAACCAAAAACTACATAGCTCTCACGAATCAGAGGAACACAACAATTATCATTGCACAGAAGCAAGAACCAGGTTAGGAAAAGGCCAGCTAAAAGCTCGGGCCACTGAGGGTTCATTAGCATGCACGAATGTTGTGAGATAAACATATGAAAAAGGCAAGGAAGCAATGGCTTGGGCAGGGACAAACGGGATCAGGTAGATAATAATACCCGAGTGATCTAGGTAAAATAGGCAGATGCAAACCATACAAGAGTTGAGGAGAGGCTCTTTTAAAACAAAAACTAATACAGCCAACCCTAACTCGCACGTCTCATCAAATGACGATAGGTCACAACTTCTTCCATCCTATCAATCAAACTAAATCAAAGGATTGGATCCTACCTAGCAGGCTGAACTCGAAGGCTGCCATAGATGCAATGACTAATCGATCATGTGAGATCCATATGGCTTCCTCCCAAACACAACGGGTATCCAATGCGGGTAAACGACGTTCAGATTAGGAAAAACCCAAATTTGATGGACTCCAATGTCCACAGTCCAAATATAACCCCACATTCCCCCAAACAAATATATATATGCTAACAAAGGGGAGAACCCACGAAAAAAATGTCATTGGCGCCAAGAACACAACGCATCGGAGGACCAAATGGTAGGCAAGGTGGGAAAACACTCGACAACAACGGCTCCGAGATTGGGACTCTATCGCTACTATCAGCTCGTCTCTAACTAAACCACCCGCTAGAGGATACCAGATTTAAAGGCAAGACTCCGTCGTAGGTTGCGGCGAGGCTCAACAACTCATCTGCGGCGTCAGCAAAAAACAATCATCAGATGAAAACCTCGAAATACATCCCCTATGGCAGAAAAAAAATTGAGAACTCTCTGCCGTAGCAGGACCAAAAGAAATGGTAAAAATCAGACGGGGAAATATTAACCCTTCCACCGTTGCGGAAAAAAATTTAGACAATCATCCGACATAGCGGTTCGAAAAGAATTAAAAAAAATGTAAAAATCAACATGAAAAAACATCTGTCGTTGTGGCCAGCATCTCAAAAATATTCTGATGGAGCGGATAAAAACAAACCAAATAAAGCACATGAAAACCATCCACTGCTTACGGCTCAAACTTGAAAAACCTACCGCTATAGCGGATCAAAAAATGTAAATTCGTCTGCCACATCGAGTAAACATTAAAACTCATCCACGGTTGCGAATCAAACATGGAGACTCATCCACTGCAGCGGGTCAAAAAACATCTTTCCCACTTAGCGCAAAAAACCAAATTTTTTATTTTACTCAGGGTTAAACCAAAACATGGATGATAGACTTCAAAGCTCAAAAATGTCTAAGTAGCAAAAAGGCTAAAATTTAAAGGGGGGCCCTAAAAATGCAAAAAAAAATTGGGGCAATAGTTGCAGCAACAACATGGTGTGACTTTCTTGTTGTCCTAGAACTGCTCCAATGGTTGTGTCTGAAGCATCGGAGGAAATATGAAAAGGCAGGGCCAAATTAGCCCCCCTCAAGATGGTTGTTGTAGATAACCTCTTCTTTACTTCTAAAAATGATACCTGACATGCATCTATTCACACAAATTGGGCATATTTCATTAGTAAAGTAAATAAGGGAGATGCCAACTTGGAAAACTTCATTGAATCTCCTATAATATGGGAGATGCATATTTCAATGAATCTCCTATAATATCCAGCATGACCAAGAAAAATTATTACCTCTTTATGTAACCCAGGGATAGGGATATTTGAAATTACCTTTATCTTGGCTACATCTACCTGAATACCTGCAGCAGAGATAAAATGTCCTAGAAACACACCTTCACTCATCATCATGTGGCATTTTTTGGTGCTCAGAGATAGGTGTGTCTATTCACAGCATTTCAGAACTTTTTCCAAGTTTTCTAGTGCTTCATAAAAACTGTTGCCATAAGGAGTGAAGTCATCCATGAAGACTTCCATACAATTGTTCACCATTTCAGAAAATATTCCAATTATAGCCCGCTGAAACATGTTCGGTGCATTGCACAACCCAAAAGGAAGCACCATGTATGCAAAGGAGCCCCAGGGACAGGCGAAGGTGGTTTTATCCTAGTCTTCAGGGGTGATCTAGATTTGGTTATACTCGCTGAAACCATCCAAAAGGAAAATAATTATTTTCCAGATAGGGTTTCTAGAACCTGATCGATGAAAGGAAAAGGGAAATGGTCCTTTTGTGTTGCTTGTTAAGTTCTCTGTAATCCACATAGACCTTCCACTTCCTATTCTTTTTGGGTATGATCACAAGTGGGGAAACCCACTCGCTGTCTGAAATTAGGTAAATAAATCCTGCCTCTAGAAGCTTTTGGATCTCCTCCTTCACAATATCTCTCATGTTAGGGTTCATTCTGCGCTAGGGTGGTCGTACAGGCTTTGAATCATTTTTAATGTAAATGTGATGGGTGCACACCATTGATGGAATTCCCCTCATATCTGTGTATTACCATGCAAAATACCCCTTATGTTGTTTCAGCAAGGTAACAAGGTGTTCCAGTTCATCATCTTTGAGATTAGGATTGATGTTCACTGTTTTCCCTAAGTCAACTTCTACTAGAACACTCTTGGAATTATCAATTACTGGAATTAATTTGGTATTGTTAACTAAGGTTTCTTCTATGAGTTTTTCATGTTCTCGTTCCTCCATTGTGCTATCCAAGATCTGATAGGCTCTTTTCGTGACAAACATAGGCTTGCTAATGAAATTACAGATGGTATCATCTTCAGTTTCTGTCTTAAAGGTCAAGGCTTTCCCAATTGTTAATAAAGGCTGGATATCTTCTTCTTCCTCTAAGTCCATCCACAGCAAAGTTTCGGCGTCTATGCTCGGTTTGGATGGAGGATATAAAGTCAAATTTTTAATGGCATTTCCATCAGAAATTGTCATGGAGCTTGATCTACAGCTGATGTATGCATCTGTTGTAGCGAGACATGGTCTTCCCAATATTAATGGATGTCCCCCCAGTTGTAACTTAGGCTGTAAAACAATAAAGTCTGCAGGGTACTCCCATGAATCAATGGAGACTACAACATAATCCAAAACTCCTTCTGGTTTAATGGTACATCTGTCAGCCATCTCTAGGATAGTTGGGGTAGGCCTAAGATTAACGAGTCCTAATTGTTTTAAGGTCTCAATAGTCATAACATTTATGGACACACCTAGGTCAACTAAAAATTAGAGATTTGAATCTTTCCAATACATACTGTGACAGTGGGTTACCTGGATCAATGTATTTGGCCAATGGGACTTTTCCCATCATTAGTTCATATAACCGTCCTACCACATGCACTGTAGGGGGATCTCTCGGTTTCTTTACAACTAGGTCTCTAATGGTTTTGGCATAAATAGGTACGTCATGCAGGGCTTATAATAGTGGAATTCTTACATAAATATTTTTCAACTCTCCCAGGAGGTTTAAACTTGGTTGTTCCACGACCTTTTGCAAGGTTAATCATTCATGATACGGTGGTTCTTTTGAAGACTGTGTAAGTTGAGTTTTCATGCATGTATCTGCAAGTGTTTCAACTATTGTTTCGTCATGTATTTCAATCAATGTTTCAGTAGGTGTTTCAGTGTCCTCAATGATGGATATCACTGAACTAAATGAATTTCCAAAGGGTGGATTCCTTCCTTCATTAGTCATAGAGGATGGAACATCCTTTACGACTATTAGTTCCACTGCCCTCCCCGATCGTAGGTGTAAATTATTGCAAGGGAGAGGGGAAATGGAGTAATTTGGCATGGTAGAAATTTTGAATTGTTGCACTGCCTTATTGTTGGGATTGGGGATAGGTTGAGCAGTAAATTGAGGATGGAGCGATGCGCCCATTGGTGCAGCGTTATTTGGGAGTTGCAGCTGAGGCTGCTGATACTGTGGATAGGATGGTTGGATATGCAGAAACTGGTTTCGTGGATATGGATTTCTCCATCCTGGAGACCAAGGAGCTTGTTGGTTTGGTTGTGGTGCCCATGAAGTCTAGGGTTTCAGATATGATGCTACAGCTTGTGAAGGTTGGTGGCACTGTTTGTTGGGATATGAGTATGGTGGGGGAAATTGATTATTATAATTGTTCCAACAATTGAAAGGAGTAGGCTCGGAATGAATACCTGGAACCCGTGGTTGCCACGACTTCTTCTGTGAAATGAAACAGACCTGTTTTGTGTCTACCATGGATGCTTGAAAGAATTATTTAGCTTTCAAAGGGTGAGGGACAATCTTTGGTATCATACTCCAATTCGCACATCCCACACACATCTTTCTTATCATGTGGACATTCTTTCAGGAAATGCGTCTTCATGCACTTAGGGAAAAACACCCCAAGTACCAGATCTTCAGCGACTTGTTTCTGTTTTGCTCTCATAAAATCCAATTGTGAAGATATGGAACTCATCATGTCGGTTTTGAAATTCTCGAGGAGAGTTCCAATATTTTCCCGAGTATCTCCTCCTCCAACTGACTTCTATGACCGTGAGAAAATGTCTCAATCCTTTGTATTGGTTTGGGTAGATCCCCTGGAATATCGTCGACATAAGTCCATAATGTGATCAAATGATTCCTTGGAGATATCTCCCTTCCCTAACAAGTTAAGCATGTCCATACATTCATATCTTATTCCTCGCAACAGAATGATATTAAGAACATCCCTTCCAATAGTGTTTTGTCCTTCCCTTTGTACATTATACAAAATCCTCCAAACTCTCTTCATCTTTTTGCACCATCTTAAATAACTCTTCTCTCTTATCCTTCGTCCTACAGTATTCTTGACATTTTTCGAGAAACACATGTTTCATCTGCTCCCAAGTTGCAACAGTTTCACCACCAAAGCTCATAAACCAGTGTTGGACATTGTCTTTTAAGGTACTAGGAAAGAGTTTCAACTTCTGCTCACTGGAGGTGTAGTCACAACTTTGACAGAGAATGTCGAACTCGAAAAGGAACTCATCTGGATCTTCTATGGCCTTCCCATGAAAGTGGGGTAACACTAAGGGTGAAATATTATTCATGGGGGCATGTCCAGTTGGCTTTCGAATGGGGAACTGGAGTGTGGCAACTGTCTCCTCATTCTCGAGGTCACCATCATTATTATGATTTTCCCCTACTTATTCCTCACAATCGTCGTGGTGATGTTCGTTATTCCTTTTTAACTCCTCCTCTTCTTTTATTCAATTCTTATAATATTCAAACTTCTGTCGAAACTATAATCACTCCTTTTTTGTAACCTCCTTTTCGTCTATTTGGTAAACCTCCTCTAGTCAACCTATTCCCACAGAACTACCCCTATCACCTGGATTTTCTTCCACATGGATGCCAGATGGTGTCGCAACTCTGACTATTCTCTCCATTGTTGATACTGATTATTTCAGCCTAGGAGAAACAGGACTTCATCTGACAGATGATGGTCCTTCATTTCGAGCTCCAGTAGAATATTTAGCCCTGACAACTAGATCATCAATGAATGTCTTTCTCTCTAAACCTAGGCTACAACCACGACCTCTACCACCTGCCAAGTTAGTATTTTGGGGAGTTCTAGGAATATCCTGTTGAGTTCTTCTCGTATTCATGCAAACCTATAAATCATGCAAGATTAAAATCATACCTCCTAAAGAAAATGAATCAATTCAACTACTAACTATGCCTACCAATTACCTTCCCTGACATTAGTGCCAAAATGTTGGGCACTCTATATACTCATTAATTACTTAACAAGAAGAGTGTTCAATATTTAATTGTCAACCCAGGGAAATATGTTATTTCAAAGGCAAATAGCAAAGTATATGCATAGACATGTTCAGTTGGTGATAAGTAAAATAAAATTCACTCAATTCTAGTTACTGTTCATCCAACTCATCTCCCTGGAAGAAATCAAAATGACATTACCCATCTAGGAATTGAAAATAACTTCTATTTCCTATCATACTAATCTGAAGGTTTATGATCTAAAGAGAAATCCACCTAGAATTACTTTTGCAGGAAATGAAAGTCTAATCTACCAAATCAGGAAGATCTCTACTAATTAATCAAACATCAAATTCATCAAATAAAAGGACTTATCTAATTAGGAAAACTCTAGAAATATGAATAGCACACACACACAGGGGCTGATCAAGTATGTAGCAGCTACTACACACTTCTGCATAAAAGGAAAACTAACTACACAATCGACTGTCACACCAAATCACCTATAGCAAACCAAAGGAAAACCAACAGATGCAATCAATAAACAAATGCAGTTGTAACTAACCATGAAAATATATCGAACTGAAATTCCACACTTAAACAGAAATAAAATAAACTATAGCATCTAAACTACCAACAACTCTATTAGAAGGTAGGCCCTAGCCTTCAAACAGAGATGCTGTTGAAAACTCACAAAGACTGTAACAGATAAATAATGAGAATTTTCACTCTTTTATTAATATAATAATTACAGTTACAGTCCCAGGAACTCTATTGTGTCTCTTACAACTTTGAATGAACCGAACCCTTGTCTCTCCCTTCATGCGTATATTTATACAAGAACAAATATAATATGTTACATCAATTTCAGACAGCCATGAAGAACTTTGATATTCAGACTGTCGAATCATCGAGATAGTTACAACTAACAATCCTTACACAAAATAAGCTCAAGAATAAATAATCTTTTACTTCAAGTTTTTCCACGAACTGGCGTGCCCAACAACTTGCGGAAGATTCTTGGGGAGTTTCAGTTGCAACAGTGAAAGCGCGTCCGAGATTCCTTTTGCATTAATGTTGACTACATCAATTGAGTAGGTAATGATTCCAAGTGGGACTAACTTCCAAATATAATGAGTTGTTGCATTTGTGCCACCTGGACATGACAACTTTTGCTGTTGTGCCACCTGTGATTATGAATCTTTCTTTCAAAGCATGGACAGATCAACACAACAAGAGGTAAAATCCATGATTATAAATAAAACCAAGCATAAAATGAAACAATAAATAATGATTTATACCTGAGATGTTTTATGCTTGTTTGTATAAGGATAAAGATTCAGCTGCAAAACAAGGGTTAAAATAGGGAAAAAGGATGGAATAGAGTATGGGAAAAAGGGGTAAATACAGGACCCAACAATGTGATTAGAGTCATTCATATGAGAACCTAAGACCATAATAACCCATCAATGAATCATTCAACCAATGAATTCATTATTCATGTGTCCTTACGTAATAGATTCAATCAAGCAAACAACAAAAATAACTTGAAATCAACCCAACGTTAATCATGTCAAAAGCTTAAATTACAAAGAAAAAAATATATAGTTGATGAGGCTTAAAAATATTTTGTTGATTTGGAGGGTCTAGGACCTAAGGTCAATAGAGGGCCTCAATATGAGCTAACTTGTTAAGTATTTCAAAATAGAACATGATAGAGTTCAATATTATGTGGTGAATCTATAGACTATCTATTGTTGAATTGCCACTGTACAAAATAAGTATGAGAGAATGCTAAAATTTTCATTTTTTAGTAATTGAAATCAATAACTCATCAAACTTAATTGGGTGAGGCTTAGGTTCAAAGTCTACAGTTGCCACTATACCCCAATATTATAACCAACAACTCACTGAGACAAATATACCAATAACTTGTGACTTAACAAGGGTTGAGACATCCCAATGGACGTTCCTACCTCTCTATCCTTATCACAACAAGACAATGTCTCATTAGGGATTTGAACCTGGGTGAAGAGGGTGTGAAACATACCTCCTCACCATTTGAGTTATTTCCTTCGACATAAAATTGTGGTCGCAGTCGTAACTGTTAATGTCCAATATTAAGAATGACAAGAGGATGTGTTTTTATCCACTTATGAATATATGCAAGGAGTGCAATGCAATCCTCACATGTTTCACCACTAACTTTGAATGCCCCCATGGAAACCTAAAGGGTTGGATGCCTTCATGGAAATTGAACCTTGGTCACCAGTAAAATATCCTCATTTCATCGTGGATCCAATCCCTTTTAGTGAGGATGCTAAATTTCATTAAAAGAAAGAGGATGTGGGATGGCCTCACTGGTAAAAAGAGTAAAAGGGTGGTTCGAAGACTCACAGTGCATTGGTAAAAAGGATATCCCTTGCATTGTCTATTCAGTAGTTTGTATTACTAAAAATGACATATTATTTAGAGGAAAGAATGTCCCTCCCATGTAGTTTTTATGTCAAGGTAAAACTCTTTATAAAAAAATAACATTAGTTCAAATTTCAAAATTTACAAGGAAAGTAGGGCTTCTAGAACTCGATAAAAATAATCCTTGATATTTCTTTAATGAAGTAAATTAGTTAAACCTGGGATTGTGTGGAGGTGGAGGTGTACCTTTTGTATGAGTTACACTATGTCTTTCGAGGTAGGTTTGAGAAGAGGAAAAGACATTTGAGCTAAAATATGCTCATTGGAAGTACTTCTTTGGATAGCACTAGGAAAGAATGTTGACACTAAATTGTTTTGGAGACTCACAACTAATTATTCATAGGCTTTAAAATCTTACTATAAAATTTTCTTGAATCATATTTCAGCAGTGGTAGAAGGCTTAGGGATATCTCCTTCACTAAAAGAGATATGCCATTTTATGCCCCGACATTAGCACCACTGCTAGTGAATGATTTAGGAAATCTTTGATTTTCAAAATGTGGTACAAAAATGGTGTAAATGTGGAGATATACAAGTGGAGCTAGGATTTTTTTGCAATAGTGGAGCTTGTGAAATATTTTATTTTTGGTGGTAACTAGATATGTGTATGCCCATGGTGTATGGTGCAAACCACCAAAGACAACTCTACATAGATTTACATTTTGTGATGCTAAGCATCAGAACCTCAAGGAACAAACTCAAAGAGTGTTTAGAACATAACTTATTTTCTTTTTCACATAGCTTGGTTCCTCCTTAATGGCAACTACTCTTCAATATGTGAATCCCAATAGGATACTTAATTCAAAGGGACCACTATGATATGGGAGCTACTTTGGGAATAGATACATTAAGTTCATAACCTAATCAGATCTTATTTAGTTCGCACAACATTATGTTAAGATTTCCCAACAAGTTTTAATTTTAGTGCTCCTACAAGCCACCTACATCAAGCAATATATTGCTATTTATCTCAGTTGCTTTTTCCTTGTTATTTTACCATATGTGAGTCTCAAATATCAAATTATGCAAAAAGCTTCCTTAAACTATAGATATCCAACATCAAGGAGGTATTAAGAGCACATTCATAAATTTTAACTGCAAAAAGATCCTATTTGTTCTATAAACCTAGAGTTGAAGCTTGAGAGAAAAGAATGATTTTCTTATACTGCATCTTTAGCTCCTTCAATACAGAACTTTAATATAAGGTTGATAAAAACATTACTTTATATGACACCAACAACTACATTATCTACCCTTATCTGACACAAACATTATTTAGCCTTTGTGTTCCCTATGCATTAAACTTTTGCCAAGAACCATGATGTGTGGTGTAGGACTGTATCACTTCACGTAATATGACTGCTAATGGTTGGATATTTTCACTGTAATGTTCAGTACCAATGAATCATATTTCAATCCAATGGTTGGTGTCCATGCATTTATGGATCTTAGTATATTCAGACCATTTTTCTTAAGGTTCATGTCAATAGACAATTATAGTTTGGAAACATTTACAATACATGGAATGAGGTGGTCGTTGGGGGGGCACTTTCTGTAGCCACCTCCTAGAAATGTGCACCTGGTAAATAGCATAATAGGTGAAGCTAAGAATGTGGAAATAATGGAGCAGAGTCGGATATCTAAGGAATAAGCTCCATGCTTATGTAGGTAAATATTTTTTTTATAATTACTTGTTTGGACATTTATGCACCTTCAAATTATCATCTACAAGGTAATGCAGACAATTTTAGCAACGGGAAGGTGAAGGGAATGCAATTAACACAAGTCGTGACACTAGATTCATGATTGTTGGATGTAAGGTTAGGGTTTTCTAAACTAAATGGCCTTGTATGATTGGTCAAGGTTATTTGTCTCAAAAAGGTTAGCTCAAGTAGGAATTTGTTAATGTCTATATGGCCCATTTGGGGGTTTGAGCTGTCTCATCTCTTCAGTTTCATTGACTATGCAACGCTACAATATTTCATCTGAGATTTAGATCTTCAGCCTTTAGTCATTAACCATGAAAGAGGCCAACATGAGCCATTACTGAAGGGATTGCAAGTTTCTATAGGAATTTAGAACCAGGATGTTTTATTTTATGTTCATATCATTTATATTTATCTAATAGGGGAATTATGAATTCAATATAACAGTTGTGTCAATATCAGTACAACAATTTTCCAAAATATCTTTTCCCATGTAAGCATAGAATTGATCGGATAAGCTATAACTTCTTTATAAGCCTAGCATTTTATCCTTCTTAATTTCTCTTGTTTGTTTTCCCTTCATTTCTCTTATATTTTCTCTTGTCCTCTGTCATCTTTGTTTTGTTAATTATTTATTTCCCCTCAACACATTTTTCCTCTTAGATAGAACTTGGGTTCCTAATGGATTTATGTTTGAGCCCTAAGCTTTTACGTGGGTTTAAACATCAATAACCTTGACAACAACAATAACCACCTGAGTGTTCCAAGTCATCTTGGACCTCATCTAAATATTTCCTAACTTGTGCAGAGAGTTTTTAAAATTTGATGTAATATCACAAGTGATTTACGATCTTGGGAAACTCTAGGTTTGTATATGCAAACTAATTAGATGTGAAAAACGTATCTATTATGTAGAAAATGCTTGTGTTACAATGAAAATCATTCAAAACCGACAACAAGGAACCTAACATTTTCAACCAACAAAACATGTTGTTCATGTTTTTGGACTTCTACACATATTTGATCATTTCTATTAGCAATTTAAGCAAGGAAAAATAATAGGGAACAAATAATGGTCCAAATTTACCAAGTATAATAAAAATGTTAGAATTGAGAAAAACTTCTAATAACCTTTCCTCTTCATCTTGAATTCTTTGCATTTTTTACATGGCATGCCTCTGAAGGATCTTTTGATGCATCTTTACTCTTCAATGTTTTTGTCTTCAATCACCTTCTAATCCATGGTGAAATGGTAGCTGGTTGAAACTTGAAAGTAAATCGTTCTTGGTGATTATAAAAATCATGCATCCCCACTATGCTTGATTACCTCCTAAATTTTTCATCCATGAACTAGTCAATTTTGTGATTTCATTTTGCATGCGGGAAAACGCATGCATGCATTTTTAAACTAAAGGTTTGCATGCGGGATTTTGCATGAAACCCTAAAAAATTACTCAAACCTAAAAGAGAGTTGAGAAGGCAAAAAGGGGTGTATTGTTGAGTAGTGAGTTCATCTACAAATAAACAACAAGAAATTCCTAATGATGTGTGAAAATAGAACAAGAAGGGTATAAACCCCCCCTGCCCATGAGGTGCAAAACACAAACCCTCAAACTCGTTTATTCACTACCATTTTTACTAAGGCACTTAACTCTCCATTAGTAACAAGAGGTAGAAAAAAATTGGGGATAAGATCAAGAAAGAAAGGTTGTATGAAATAAAGCATAAATTTCAAGTCTGATTGCTTCCCAAATTTTATTAGTCTTATGAAGTCAATTTGACAATTAGGTATGTTATTTGGATGTATCATCCCTAGGCACATACTAGGGACTTTTCCATGGCTCTAACCTGCTTGGTCGCAGACCAAGAACCCTAGTAAATTGTTGGGGGGCCTAGATACCTATTAGGGACTTACACTTCCTGGTTAACTGACCAAGAACCCTAATTAATGGACTAGGGTCCCATCCTCCCATAGAATGGCTCTCACAAATGCATTATCTTTAATAATAGTTAGAGTGATATGTTTGATAATAGAAGTGTATGTCTGTTACCTCACTTTATTTCAAGGATGGAAGGTTAATAAGACAAGAAACTGCATCTTCCTCTATTGTTGTTTCATCCACATGTATGGTTTCATCCCTCACCTTTATTTATCTATATAGTTCTTGTTGTTAAAAACTAACAATATTGTTCTACATGGGTTGAATTCCCTAGGCTATCCATGTAGCATTGGTCATTCCTAGAGTGCATTTTAGGACTCATTGGAAGTTTAATTTTCCTAGATTTAATAAAAAGGTCTTCCTATATATCAATATTTACAAGGATATAATTGAGTATATCCGAATTCAAGGTGGATATAAAATGGTGAAACAACCTAGTAGATACATTAATATATTGAATAATTGTTTCTGGCTCCAAATACCAAACCATGACATCTAGGGCTATCCTTTTATGGTCTAATAAGACCCTCAAATCACTCTTTTATTTTCCCTTGAGAAAAAATCATATTATATTTTGAGGATAAATGTAATACATTCTTCAAAAAGACTCAAAACAGATCCATTCGGCGACCACCTAAGATTTCAATTATCATACACTATTTGTAATAGTGTTACAAAAGATCACCCTTTCATGTTCCATGTGTAGTACTATCATCTCAAAAACCCAAAATACAATACACAAAGTTCAACAATAGACTTGTCCTTTAGTAAACAAAACTAAGGAAACAACAGAAAGGATTAAGGACTTTTTAAGAAGAAAGACTTGGTTGAAACAAAATTCCTTGTCCTATATTCATCTTCAATAACCTATTGAAGTGTACCTGTTAAGCCTACTTTTGAAAGAGTGTCGTCTGGAACATTAAATTTTCTATAAATATTCTCAAAAGAAGTTGACAGGACTCTCAAATGTGTGGCCAGGTTATGTAGCCCAACCCTCTACATGTATTGTCATAAGGACCATAGACATCGACCAACTGAAGTGTCTTATCTAGCTCAAAAATTGCAGATACCAATAAAAATATTTAGAGTTTCATTTAAAGTTGGGAAAGAGAATATTCTTTTTTTATAGAGAATATGTTGACCAAAGGCAATGTTTTGGATATTGTGGCATACAACTCAATCATCAACACCTTTTGCAAAGCATGTTAACTAAAAGGAGCCATCTATAAATAAGTGTTTACTACAATGACACATTTTTCATGAAATTGATATTCACTCACCTTTTTCATAAGAGTTACATCATTGAGTTATTTGGCATAACGAAGTTTTTTCTCATGGAATCTTCAACAAGCATCAGCAAAAATTTCACTACAAACTCACTAAGAGACTAAAAAGAGCTAAAGTGGCCCTGTATGGAATACAAATCAAATTAATAGAAGCAAAATAGGTATGAGAATTAGGAATATGTTGCCGATACTTATAATTTCTTGGTACAACTTACCTTGATTTGTGGAGCTTGAAACTATCTACTTTTGCTTTACCTTTCAAAACATATTTCAACATACTACAAATGTTTTCCTGCCGCAATAATTTCACGTTAGGACCCATCAAAAAAAGATTTGCATGTTTATGAAAATAACAAAATGAAGCTAAAAAAATACATTTTGATTAGTTTGTCTCAATGAATAAAAACAACATTAATAATGAACATTTTACATTTGATGAACATTTTTAATTTAACAATGTATATTACAATAATATGAAAGTAAAATAATTGGTAATAAGAGATCACCTTAGGAAACATGGAGAACCACAAAAAAAGTATATAAGGCCATCGATCACATCAAAATGCCAAGTTTTCTTTTGAAATATCAAAATGTTTCCCAAGGCTATCTGTAACAAGTTCCAATGGATGAGTGAAATAGCAATGGTAAAATTTAAACACTATAATTATAGAAATAACTGTGGGAAATGTATAATTCCTTACCATTCATTGAGATCCTCTATGTTTTGAGAATAATTTAATATTCTCTACTGATTAGGGCCAACCACATGAATGTTGAAGCTCTTATGGCCCCCCCCCCCCCCCCCCTCACATCACTCTAAATTCCCCAAACCCAATGCATCTACATGCAAAAAAAAAATTAGTGCAAATTCATTCATTCAATAGCCGAAAAAACCATTCATTAAAGCATTCATTCATTCCATATCCGAAAAACCCATTCATTAAAGCATTCATTAAATAGCCGAAAAAACCATGCACAACATTGTATTATAAAAAATAATTACTAAAAATTTATTTAGTCACTTCTTTTTTAGTTTTATTCTCTTTACAAAATGAACAAGAGGCGCATCTTCTAAGATTTTTCGTTCGGTTACTGGTGCTTCATCAACTTGTTCTGATGTCTCCCTAGTAGATTGCTCGCCACATGGATCTCGTGGAAAGGGGTTTGGAATTGCTGCAATAATGTGAAAATGTTGCCTTAATTTATTTTTGTTTCTATAATTACAAGTATTACATTTAAAAAAACATTACAAAGGTGTTTTTCTTACCAAGTGTGGCCACATCATGTTCTTCATTTTCCTGTCCAGGCTCAACCTGTACAGTGTGACCATCTACATGCTCTACAATTGAATTATGGAGAAGTACAATTAATGTTCACCATCTACAATTATCTATACAAAACTGTAGCATATGAATAAATTCATTACCAAGAATTGAAGCATGATCTTCGACTGGTTGTTTTCCATCACCGACATTAAGGTGATCATTGCTTTCCTGCTCAAAACAAAATAAATATTTTATGTTAATTGTTTATAACGAATAGATTGCATGAAAATTAATAAATTTTCATTAAACTATATAGATTTTATATACATGTGCACCAGATGGATCACCAAAAGACTGTGTTTTCCCAAGCAATCTTTTTCGACGTTCAACAACAGCTTCAAAGTTGTGTTGGAATCCAAGCTTCAAGTCTTCCTAAGTGGGCACTCCTTTGAATCAGACGGCCTGCATATTTGCATAACATCATTAATTTTACATTTTGCGTCGCATTAAAACGAAAATAATTTCCGAATTATTATTTGGATGCATTATTGGGTTTTCAATACTTACAATTCGTGCCGCCAAATTCAAATAGCCACAAGGCCCAAGATTGTGCTGACCAATTTCTTCCAGTCTTTCCTTTATGGCCTTTGATGTGTCTGACAGCCTAAGAAAGTGTTGAATTACATTAGATGTTCCAAATTCGATATAAAAATTAATAATAATAAGGGTTAGCATTACATTGTAGAAAGTATTGCATACCTCCCTATGCCTGGTGGTATATTTCCTGCTTTTCTTAGAGCCCTCTCTTTTCCATCTTCCACTAGGTCTTTCCACTCCCTTGATGGAATCATTGGATGGTGCTCATACCTAGTGATCCTTTCTAAGTGAACCCTATATTGGTATCAAACAATATTCATATGTTGTTCAGCCTTATTTAGGACCTTTTTTGTATCAAAGGTATCATTGTCGAACAGGCCAACCAATCGATTAATCAACTCATACTTTAAAATTTTGTCTATCTGTCCAACCTTCTGTGGATGCTGGGCCTAAATATCTCTAAGGTCAAATCATTTAGATTTTAATAAAAAACATCATTTCCTACAAAACAATCATGCCATCATTAGTTTAAAAAAATGTCTTATCAATATATTACAATCAAATTATAAAAACTAAATTGAACAATATAAAATTACCTAGAATCTTCTCTATATTTATTGGAACAAGTTCCTCTTTCAGCAAAAATGTTGTCTCTATTGAACCTGTGCTAGTGACACAGGAAGATCCAAGAAATGTTGCTTCAGCATCAGCATTACTAGCAGGATCTGCATCCACCCCTTCTTCTGCACTATCTGGTGTGCATCGGTCAACAACGACTACACTCTCTTACGTCCTCAGGACTGTCGCAGAACGTGTTTTCTACTATTCAGTCGACAACAATGGTGTTGTACGTGGTGTATGTGGATTCGTTTTCTCACTGGTCCCAACACTGCCTTCACCACTAGTGTGTGATCACAAAAAATCCTGTAAATACAAACCATTCAATTATAACTTCATTGTCAGATAAAAGTAAAAATTATAAAGTTCTAAATGAATTAATATTATGATTCAAGATTCCACAACTTACTTTCAAGGCCTGAGATCTCTTTACTAACACTTCAACCTTGGCTTTAATCTCATCTGTCTACGAAAAAATGAATAGCAGACGGAGGATATCCACATTAATTTTTTCAAGGTATTCTCTATCACCTTAACTGGTTCTAGAGAAGAATCAATGTCAACATCGTTCAACAAATCATTCACATCAAAATCTATGGATTGTTGTGATGTTATTTCATAAACCGAATCATTGGTCTACAACAAAAATATATAAAATGTTACTTACGTGTTAAAGAAATAGTCTGAGGAACAAATTATATTAACAAAACATATCTATCATGATAAAAAAATTATAATTACATCTAGGTTTACCTGATGCCTAGATGATGGTGTGTTCTAATCAACAGCTGGGGACTTTCCCCGATCATCCACCTGCAAAAAAATAAGTAAACAACATTATCATAATGAAAGAAATTATACAAATGAAAAAATACTTAACAAAATAAACATTATGCTACATTTTATATATGTGTACAATTTTGAAGTATTTAATTGTAGAATTACATTTAGGTTTACATGTTACCCCGAGGCTTTTGTCGTCTGATCAACATTCGGGTGGCTTCCCCGATCAACAATCTGCATCAAATATAGATAAGATTATATAAACCAAATGAATATACTCTTGAAAAAACATAACAACAGAACTGTTTGTACATATTAAATTTATGCAATGGCATCGATGTATACCTGCCACCTCGAGGCAGGTCTGGTAACATTTGTTGTGAAGGAGGCGCCCCTCACAGAATCCTACATAAAAAACATAGAAAAATTTACCTAACCAAACCAAAATACTTACTAAAAAAATATAATAACATAACATTTTGACGTACTTAAATTGTACAGTTACAATCATGTTTACCTCTTGCCCTGAGGCTGCTGACGTATGAACAACTACTGGAGGGATGTCTTGATCACTACCTTGCGAAGTAAATATAGATAACATTGTATAAACCATATGAATATACTCATGAGAAAACACTAAAAAAAAAATCATTTTTCAAATTATACTTGTACTATTACAAATATGTATACCTGCTGCCTCGAGGATAGTGTACTCCTCTGACCAGTTGTTGGGGTGATGCACCCCCGATCACCTCCCTGAGAAGTAAACATAGAAAATTTAATCAAAATTATAAAAATATACTAACAAAAAATCCTAAACATGTTGAAATAATTAATAAAAGGTTGGGTAAATTGTTGGATGTACCACATCCATAGTAACCGTGTTTGTATCTACTCGATTCAAATTGTAATTAATAAGCAGCTCTTCCCCTGCAACTATTGATGTAATTGCACATACAAATACATGATTTCCTTCATGCCCCTCAAATATGCAGTCGGGTTGCTTAAGTGTAGACCTTGGTTGTGTACTGTTTATAAACCCTGCAATATTCCCAGTTTCCTTTGGCCTACTGTCAATGTACAACGTTGCTCCTTTATTTTGATCTTTGTCTTTCAGTTGTAAATAATTTACTGACAACTCATATATCTGCATACTCTGATGTATATTGGACCAGACACATCCAATATTTGTATTTGTAAGAAGGTCCAACATACTCCATCAATTTCATACATCTATCATAACAGCCCTTTATGCCATCCATGCAAAACAACCCCAATCCATGGAATGACGACAGTGCAATTCTATATATCCTCTCATTCACACAAAAATATGTGTTGACTCGAGGAACATCCCTAGGTTCCCATTGTTTCACTATATGTTTATACCTTAAGGACACCTAAATGTCACCTATTGTCTCATTATCATAGAAACATGACCCCCCTCCCGCGAGAAAAAAAATCCATGTGTTTATTGAATTTTCTTCTGATCTTCTAACATCTAGTTTATCTACCCCTTCTAGACCTACTGGATGTCTCACTTTCCTCTATCCTTCCTAAAATCCCCTCGCTCGAGAAAGACAGGTCTGACAAATACCTGTTTGGTTCTACCTGCACCATGGCCGAAAAAAATTGGCAAATAAGAGCAAAATATCATCATGTTAAAAAAACCTCCAACCAATACCAATTTTAAGCAAGAAAAGGACACACAAGCCAAGATGGATAAATAAACAATATATTTAGTAAAAAAATACCATCAACCAAATCCTCACCAAAAACATTTAGTAGTCTACAATCCATCATTCAAAAACAACAAACATTTCCAAAATAATATACTTACCAAGGATTGTTACATGGACAACCACAACAATTCCTATAGACACTAAAATAAACCAACATCCTTTTGACATTGTGTGGTCAAAATTTCCACACAGCATTACAAAAAATTCATACATTAACTTATTCCACATTGAGCATACAACACTTTTGGATGATGAAACTATCACCTCCAATGGAATACCCATCACCTAGATAAATTTCCTACCTTCTTAACTCCATCAACCTCAAATGCTAATGTCACTGACATGTAAGAGTATGCCACATAAATCAAAAATAGTATGCAAGAGAACCCAAAAAGAGTATGCCACATAAATGAAAAAGATCTTAAAAGAGTTGTATCATGCCTTCCTCAATGATTTCTCCTTCTAAAAGTTTCAAGAAGGAGAGGAGGCCAGCCTTCATATTCAGTGCTTCCTTGGATAAACGGTCTGCACTCATATTGTGCTCCTGTAGACATGCTTAAAATCATATAACCCACCAATTGAAGTCATCGGTAGTGTAGCATAGATGTCAGATTTAATGGATATCCGGCGACAAATTTCACTACATAGATGTCAAAAATCCAAGGAAGTCTCCTTCATAGAGGTCGGATAACCCATGAATTGATATCATTATCTTGAGGAATTATAAGCATGGCATCTTAGTGACATCAATCTGTTGAGAAACAGATTTGATAGACTTATAAGAATGACATCATAGTGATATCATTATCTTGAAGAATATCAATAATTCCCTAGTATAACAGTACATCACATAGCCTTGTAACACGAGATAGATATCAAGTTGTTCCATAGCAAATGCTTCAGCCAATTTATCTCAAAATACAAACTATGTTTTTGACAAATTTTGTAGGTGTATATTTTTTAATTTATTGTGTTTCCTCACCAAAAATATTAAAGACCCAGTTTACAAATCTCAAGATATATAATAAAATCATTTGCTAATATTTTGTAACTTTTTTTCAGAAGAAAAATAGGTGTTCCTTGATATTCAATAGTGAATCAAAGGTAACTTGTACATAGTCCTAACAATAAGTCATTCCGGAAGCAATTGGAGATAAGTATCAAAAATTTTCCCAAGGGGAGGGACAGAACCCACAATCCCAAGATTATGGAAGTAGCAATACCACGGGGAGAACATAAGGATCCCAAACAACTTATCCAAGGAGGAATCGAGGGTGGAGAAAACACACCCCTGGGGGATCAAAACAAAATCTGTATCCCCAGCTAAAACAAGAAAGATGGTAATGTATCCCATACTTGAAAGAACCAAAAAAGAGTATGCCACATAAATAAAAAAATCTCTTAAAAGAGATGTATCATGCCTTCCTCAATGATTTCTCCTTCTAAAAGTTATGAGAAGGAGAGGAGGCCAGCCTTCATATTCAGTGCTTCCTTGGATAAACGGTCTGCACTCCTATTGTTCTCCCTATAGACATGCCTAAATTCATATAACCCACGAATTAAAGTCATCACTAGTGTAGCATATATGTCAGATTTAATGGATATCTGATGACAAATTTCAGTACATAGATGTCGAAAATTTAAGGAAGTCTCCTTCATAGAGGTTGGATAACCCACGAATTGATATCATTATATTGAGGACTTATAAGCATGGCATCTTAGTGACATCAATATGTTGAGAAACAGATTTGATAGACTTATAGGCGTGACATCATAATGATATCATTATCTTGAAGAATATCAATAACTCCCTAGTATAATAGTACATCACATAGTCTTGTACCACAAGATAGATATCAAGTGGTTGCATAGCAAATGCTACAACCAATTTATCTCAAAATACAAACTACGTTTTTTACCAAATTTGCAGGTGTATCTTTTTTAATTTATTTTGTTTCATCACCAAAAATATTAAAGACCCGGTTTACGAATATCAAGATATATAATAAAATAATTTGCTAAGATTTTGTAAAAAAAATTCAGAAGAAAAATAGCTGTTCCTTGATAGTCAATAGTGAATCAAAGGTAACTTGTACATAGTCCTGACAATAAGTCATTCTAGACCCGAGTGGAAATAAGTATCAAAAACTTTCCCAAGGGGAGGGACAGTTTCCACAATCCCAAGATGACTGAAGTACCAATACCACTGGGAGAACATAAGGATCCCAAACAGCTTATCCATGGAGGCATCGAGGGTGGAGAAAACACACCCCTGAGGGATCAAAACAAAATCTATCCCCAGCTAAAACAAGAAATATGTTAATGTATCTTGTTAGAACCATTTTTGGGCTAAATAATTGATAAGGGATTTGGCAAGTAAATGGAGAAATAAGGTTAAAAAAATTTCTTATCATATAAACTTGATGAATGTAATGAGATTCTGCAGGTATTTCAAAGGATCATTTCTAAGTCGAAAATACAAAACAAATGAAAATTTCTAGTTTTTCAGCTTTGCTAATGAATAAGAATGAAGAAATCTACCCATGTTAAATGGTGACAGCGAATGAACAACCTAAATGCACAACAAACAAGATCAAAGGCCTAAAACTTATTTTCTCCCAAGGAAAATCAAGAGCGGAAGAGGTAAAAATTCGGTTAGAAAAGGTAGTAAACTCGGCTTCCATTTTCCACAGTCCAAGATCTGATGGCTCAGAACGCTTCCGCACAAATCAACGATCCAGCAAAGGCAGAGGTGAAAAAAGGCAAAACATTTAGTTATGAAAGTTGGAATCTCAACTTTCGCTTTCCACGGTCCTAGATCCGACAGCTCTGAGCGCTTCACCCAAAGATCAACGGCTCAGAAAGGAGCAGAAGGGTGGAAATCAAAAAACGAAGATAAAAAAATTTTGGTCATAAAAATTTGAAGTTCTACCTTCTGTGATCCTCCATATCAACGATCCAAAAAGATCCCGCACAAATCATCGATGCAAAAAGAAAAACCGTGGAAGTGGAAGGGTGAAAACGAAAAGGCGGAAGTGGAAAAGGTAAAGTTTTGGGTTTCAAAATTTGAAAACCTAGCTTCCTCTATTCGCAGTATGAGATCCAATGGTTCAGAGAGCTTTCGAATAGATAGATAGTGTAGAAAGAAAGGGGCGGAAGCGGAAGGGCAGAAGTGGCAAAGGTAAAGTTTCAGGTTGAAAAATTGGAAAACCTGACTTCCTCTTTCCACATTTCAAGATCCAACGGTTCAGAGAGCTTCCGGAAGAGATTGATGGTGTGGAAAAGAGGAACATGTACACATGTAAGAAGACTTCCTGATATGCGGAAACAGGTAGGACCCACAGATTTCAATAGTCCAGATCACCCTTGATCTTAAATCAACGGTGCAGATTGATTCCGCTGACTGAACTTGCACAAAGAAACTAGCTTTCCATATCTGCGAAATTACTTAAAGGGATGCATGTTTCAATGGTCAAGCTTTATGGTGGGCTAAGATACCACGAAGGTTGATTTCGCTGATTTAGCATGCAAGGACAAACAAAATTTTGATATCAGAGAAATTGGGTACAAAGTGTGGGTTTTGACGGCCCAGATCAATGACGAGAAGAGATCTACGGTGGGTGTGCATTTCGCATCTAGAACATGCACGGAAGATAACATATTTCGGGGTTGTGAAATATTCTAGACCCCACACCTTTGAACGACACAGATCGTAGAAGATATTTGATCTATGGTCCCGGTTGATTTCGAAATGGGAACATGCATGAAGTTTAACAAGATGAAGGATTACGAAATCGACTAAAGGCTACATCATTGGATGGTTATGATGTATCGTAGATCAAGATCTATGGCTGAGGTTTATTTTGTAGGTGGAAGATGCAAGGAATATTGAAGTTGTTGCAAGCTGCCCGTAGACGCTCTAAGCTGTCATTTTCATCCATCAGACATGGTTTCTAGGTGTTTGATTTTCCATTTTTTTCCATCATGCATGTCCCATTATGCTTTCCTCTTTTTTTTTGTGATCATGGTGAATCTTCCATATCAACATTTATTAGGATTGATCCCCGATTTTGTAACTGATTTTAGGTTTTCAAGGTTGGTCTCGAGAGCTTGTTAACACTACAAATATACCCTCAATAGAGGAAGACAAGGGTTAGAACATGTGAGGTTCTGGGTTATGTATTTTGAGATATACCCTTAATAAAAATGACATAGCCGAATGCTGGCTTGTTGCTGCAAAGTTTCCTATGTATTTCGTAGTTACAGTCTGTAATTTCCTTTCTTATGTGCATTGTCTTCCTGTTAAACTTGTCATTATGTTTTTTTTCATATTTGGAATGAGTGTGTAATAGTTCAGAATTCATACATGTTTATGTCTGTCTATTTGTTTCAAATATTCACAAACCCTTTCCAACCAAAGTTGATGCAGAATTAATCTCTTGATGCTCTGTATTGATGGACTGTCATTATTTCTTCTTTATCACCAGACCAACAGCATTTTGACTGCAACCGAGTGCTACCTTTGCTTTGTATAATTTCACCTACAAACAGTTCTGTGATTCATAAAATATTTGTGACTCCACAGCCCAATGTACGCTTTCTTTGTTTCATCAACCACAAACTTAATCTGAATTTTGTTTTGTTTTTATATCCGGCCCTATAAAAAATATGTGAGAGATCCCTCTCTAGAAAGGAAAAAGCCACCTCCCTTTCTTAAAGTGGTTCTGTTGTTACCTTGGGATTTACCCTCCACAACGTAGGGTGCGATTCTGAGTACTAACATATCCCATACTCGAAAGAACCAAAAAAGAGTATTCCACATAAATCAAAAAGATCTTAAAAGAATTGTATCATGCCTTCCTCAATGATTTCTCCTTCTAAAAGTTTCGAGAAGGAGAGGAGGCCAGCCTTCATATTCACTGCTTCCTTGGATAAACGGTCTGCACTCATATTGTGCTCCCTGTAGACATGCCTAAAGTCATATAACCCACTAATTGAATTCGTCGGTAGTGTAGCATATATGTCGGATTTTATGGATATCAGATGACAAATTTCACTACATAGATGTCGAAAATCCGACGAAGTCTCCTTCATAGAGGTCGGATAAACCATGAATTGATATAATTATCTTGAGGAATTATAAGCATGGCTTAATAGTGACACCACTTCCTACTATCTACTGACTTGGTACACTCAACTAATACATCATCTTGGTGTATTTATACTAATACTAAGTATTTGAAAGCGTAGTTATAGTATTGTTGGGTGTTAGTGCCAAGGTACTAGACTTTAGTTAGAGGTTGGTTTAGTATGTAGTAATACTCTATTCCTAGACTTCAAAGTTCTGACATAAAATGATATCTCCCTTGGTAAAGGTTTAAACCAAGACCTTTTTGTTACACACCCTAACTACATAACTATGGTACGACTACATGTGCTCCAATGCTTGAGATTCCTTTCATATAGGCTCTCTAACTCTACCATACATGTGGTGACAAGTGTTGATGTATTTGTAACTTCAGAATGTATTCACTTGTATATCTTATGTATTGTACCCCGATGTTTATATCGAGATGTAACTGTAATGTAATTGAGTCATGTCATGCCCTGATGTTCCTATCGGGAGATTCAATAATGTAAACAAGTCATGTAAAGTCATAGAGTGTAACGCTCCTTATTGATCAAGGGTTAAAGTCCCCGCAGTTGTGGGGCCCTAGGGTTATTAGACTCTCCTAGAGAATTCTGCCCTAGTGAGTTATTGTCAATTCAGGAATTAGTATAAATAGATAGGGATCCTCTCTATTTAACACACATTCACTCACACTCAGTTGTAGCGCATAACTGAGATAGAAAGAAGAAGGTGGGACAAGAGAGAGAGAGAATACTGTTGTTGAGAGATCATCTTATTGTCTTTAGGTTTTATTTTTGGTGTTGATTCTATCTCTGAGGAAGTTGCATGGTTTTCTCCTTTATGGTTTCCCCGATGAAAATCTTTGTGTTCATTGTCTCTTGTGATTAATTGTTGTGCTTGTTATTCTCTCAGATAAGATCCTAAGATCATATAGCTTAAATGTTAAAAATATAACATGGTATTAGAGCTAACCTGAGAAGAAGACACTGTGCAGTTGCTAAAGCTAGGGATTCCTACTTTTTGGATCTCTCTCCATAGATTTTCAGTAAAAGGAGCCTAGGCTAACCCTCCTCTCTAGGGCGCATCTTTCTGTCGAAACCGAATCTGATTCTAAGCATTTTCAGTTTTTGAACCGACATTACTGAGGAAAATTAGGTCTTTCCACAGAAGTGGAATTTTTTAGTGATCCCAAGCCTGGATTGATCTCCTCCCAAAAATAGAAGTTTAGAGATCAAGATCAAAGTTTTTGGTTGGGTATAACTCCGGGAAATTCAAACACTAATCTGCTTCTGAACAAGACAACCAGCTCTGCATAAATTCAGCTCCAGATCTAGTTCCGACATCTTAACCTGGTAAGATATAAATATTTTGCATTTCCATTTGAGGTTCTCTGTTAAGATGTCTCATCATACCAAGATTGATGAAAATCTTGAGGGAGCTGATAACTTCCAATCTTGGAAGTACAGGATCTCCTTGGTCCTGGAAGAAAATGAGTTGGACTCTTACATCAATGAAGAGGTTCCAGTTCTTGAGGGAGATGAGGTTAAGGCCTTACACAAGAAGAAATTGGTCATGGATACGATGATTATTGCTGATTCAATAAAGGATCACCTCATACCACAGGTGTCCTCCCTAAAGACACCTAAAGAGATGTTTTATGCCCTGACCAAGTTATTTGAAGGGAAGAACATATATTGGAAGATGACTCTAAGAAACCAATTGAAGAATGTAAAGATCCAGAATGTGGAGACCATCTAGTCTTACTTTAAAAGGGTCTCTCAGATCAAGGAACAGCTCGAAGCGGTAGATGAAGAAGTAGAGAATGCAAAAATTGTGATGACCACCTCAAATGGTCTTCCTAGGGAATGGGACTCCTTCATTCAAGGGATTTGTGCCAGAAAGAAACTAGTCAAGTTTAGCAGACTGTGGGAGGAATGTTCACAATAAGAAGCTCGAATATTAGCACGAGAAGAAAAGATGGGAAGTGGGGATCAAGCTCTCACAGTACAATCCAAGAAAAGCAAAATAGACCATCACAAAGGTAAGCACTCTCACCAGAAGAAAAACACTAGAAAGTATAACAAATATTTGTCTAAGTTCATTTGCTATACATGTGATGAAAGAGGACACATTGCAAGAGATTTTCCTAGAAACAAAGATAGATCTCACAAAAGGAAGGGAAACAAGAAAAGACATCATGCTCATGCTGTAAAAGATGATCATGAGCCTTCCAAGAAGAGAATCAAACAAGACAGTGATGATTCTTCAAGTGATGAAGAATATGTTTTGATTTCCGCTCTCATCGGAAACATCACACATGGAAGTAATGATTGGCTTATAGACAGTGGGGCTTCTAAATACATGACAGGATTCAAAGAATCATTTGTGAAACTATCAGAACATGTATCACCCCACAATGTGAAACTTGGGGATGACTACCAGTATCCAACAAAAGGTAGTGGAGAATCCTCCTACAAATTAGACTCTGGAAAGTCTATGAAAATGAAGGATGTCCTATTTGTACCAGGACTAAAGAAGAACCTTCTATCCATCTTTGCATTAGATGCAAAAGGCATAAGAGTTTCATTTATAGATGGGGAAGTCCTCATGTGGACAAAAGGAAAGACTATTGACGATGCAGTAGTAATTGGAGAACAAGAGGGAGGACTATACAAATTAGAGGGCCAACCAGAACAAGGCTGGTTCATGACTTAGTAGAACCAAATGAACTTTGGCATAGAAGGCTTTCACATGTGCACTATATGGCACTACCACTGGCAAGAAAAGCTATTGAAGGTCTTCCATAAATACAAGCAAAACATGAAGGAGTATGCAAGGGATGTGTGAAAGGAAAGAACACAAAGAAGACATTTCAAAGTAGCGAAAGCAAGGCTAAAGGAATCTTGGAAATCATTCACTCCGATGTATGTGGTCCGATGTCATCCAATTCATTAAGTGGGTATGTATACTATGTTTCTTTCATTGATGATTTTTCTAGGAAGACATGGATATACTTCATGAAGAACAAAGATGAATTATTCAGCAAGTTCAGGGAATTCAAATCCTTGATCGAAAACTACACAGAAAAGAAGTTCAAGATTTTTCAATCAGACAATTGCGGAGAATTCACATCAAATGAATTCAAGGAATTAGGCAAAGATTAAGGGATTAAGATAAAGTTGACCACTCCATATAATCGACAACAAAATGGGGTTGCAAAAAGAAAGAATAGAATGATCATGGAAGCTGGAAGGGAAATGCTTCATGATCAAGATCTTCCTATGCATCTATGGGCAGAAGCTGCCAGGACAACTGTGTGTGTATAGAACCATACTCCACATAGAGTACTTGAGAACAAGACACCTAAAGAAGTGTTTTTCAGCAAGAAACCAGAAGTCAATCATCTCAGAATATTCCGTTGTCCAGTATACATTCACATTCCAAAAGAAAAAAGGACAAAGTTAGATCCTTCAGGAAGGAAGGGTATATTTGTAGGATACTTTGAAAGCTCAAAGGCTTACATAATATACTTCCCAGGATTCAAGAAGATCAACATCAGCAGGGACGTAACATTTGATGAAGACTCAGCTTACAACAAATCCAGAAAGCCACCTGCTGAAGAACCTGAAGAAACAGAAGTAGCCAAAATTCATGACACAACCATGAACGATGCAACTCAGGAAGAAGATCAAGAAATAGAAGAACCTAAAGAACCTATAGATCCACCTCAGGAGAAGAATCCTCACAAGAGGAAGCCTGCTTGGGTATGAGAGGCTATCCAAGGTGCAGAAAGATATGGGGCTCTAGAAGAGATACACAGAGAGAGGAAAAGAACCAAGTCCTGCTCCGATTATGTGGCCCTATTATCTGACATCATTGATAAAGAACCTTCCAACTATGAAGAAGCGACAGAAAATAAAGAATTGAAGGATGTTATGATCGAGGAGTATCAATCAATCATGAAGAATGATGTTTGGGATGTTGACCCAAGACTAGAGGGGAAGTCTTTTGTAACTTCCAAATGGATCTATAAGATCAAGCATGTTGTAGATGGTAGCATAGAGAAATATAAAGCAAGATTTGTGGCTCGTGGTTTCTCCCAAAAAGAAGGAATAGATTATGAATAAACCTTTGCACCTATAGCCAGATAAACTTCCATCAGATCAATACTTTCTTTAGCTGCAGTAATGAAGTGGAAAGTACACTAGATGGATGTCAATACAGCTTTCTTGAACAGTGTAGTAGAAGAGGAAGTAGATGTGGAGCAGCCACTCGGTTTTGAGACACATGACAGAGAGACTCATGTGTGTAAGTTAAAGAAAGCCCTGTACGGTTTGAAACAGGCACCCAGGACATGGTATGACAGAATTGACATCTTTTTATCCAGTTTGGGATTTACCAAAAGTAAAGCGGATTCCAACCTTTACTACAGGGTTGAAGAAGGGAACCCAGTGATACTCCTATTGTATGTAGATAATATATTTATAACATGTGAGGATGGGTTGATTGTTGATACAAAGAGGAAGCTTGCTTCTGAGTTCGAGATGAAGGACTTTGGTATGATGCACTACTTTCTAGGCATGGAGGTGTGGCAGAATACAGATGGAATTTCCCTGGGACAAAGGAAAGTATGCAGTAGCGATCATGAAGAGGTTCAGGATGATGGACTGCAAGGCCATGACCACACCTATGGCATCGAATCTAAAGCTATTGAGTGATGCTTCACCAGAATAGATTGATGCTATGATGTATCATCATAATATTGGGTCCTTGATGTACCTGACGAATACGAGACCAGCTACTTGCTTTATTGTGAATGCATTGAGCCAGTTCCTGATCGATCCAAGACATGTTCACTTGATTGTTGCAAAGCATATTTTGAGGTACCTGAAGGGTACAATTGATTATGGGCTCAAGTATGAGGTGAATCAGAAGATTAACCTGGAAGGTTATGTGGATTCAGATTGGGCAGGCAGTGCCATTGATAGAAAGAGCACTTCAGGGTGTTGCTTCAGTATGGGATCAGGTGTGATCTCATGGTTTAGCAAGAAGCAATCCTGTGTGGCACTGAGTACAGCTGAAGCAAAGTATGTTGCAGCTTGTTCGGCTGGTTGCAAGGCAGTGTGGCTGAGGAAGCTACTGTCTAATTTATTTGATCTCCAGATGGATGCTACTTGTATATATTGTGACAACCAGAGCTGTGTGAAGCTGTCGGAGAACCCAGTGTTCCATGACAATTCAAAACATATTGAGATCAAATATCACTATATCAGGGATATGGTGCAGAGAGGAGCAATGAAGATCCAATATGTTGCGACGGATGAGAAGATAGATGATGTGCTGACCAAACCATTACCCAAAGTGAAGTTTGAGTACTTCAGGGAGAAGCTTGGTGTTCTTCAGATCGAGTTTCCCTCCAAAAGGAATTGATATGTCCATTAGCTTTTACGACATGGTGAAAAGCTAAGCTTCCCATGATCAAATGTAAGTGTAGAGATGCTCTGATGTGATTGTGGATTGTGTTACCACATGATCAGTGCAGAGATATTCTGATGTGATTATGGGATGTGTTCCCACATGATTAGTGCAGAGCCATTCTGATGTGATTGAGGGATGTGTTCCCACATGATCATATGTAAGTGCAGAGATATTCTAATTTGATTGTGAGATGTGTTCCCACATGATCAGTGCAGAGCCATTCTAATGTGATTGAGGGATGTGTTCCCACATGATCAGATATAAGTGCAGAGCAATTCTGATGTGATTGCGAGATTTGTTCCCACATGATCAGATGTAATTGCAGAGCCTTTCTAACAAGATGAGGTCGGATGTAAGTGCAGAGCCTTTCTGACAAGATGAGGTCAGATGTAAGTGCGGAGCCTTTTTGACAAGATGAGGTCGAATGTAAGTGCAGATCCTTTCTGACAAGATGAGGTTGGATGTAAGTGCAGAGCCTTTCTGACAAGATGAGATCGGATGTAAGTGTAGAGCCTTTCTAAAAAGATGAGGTCGGATGTAAGTGTAGAGCCTTTCTAACAAGATGAGGTCGGATGTGAGTGTTGGACCTTTCTGACATGGGTTTTGGATGTGTTCCTCCCATGGTCAAATGTGAGTGTTGGGTGTGCCTTTCTGACATGGTTCTTGGATGTGTTCCTCCCATGGTCAGATGTAAGTGTTGGGCGAGCCTTTCTGACATGGTTCATTCCATGGTTAGATATAAGTGTTGAATATGATGAAGACCTACATGAAGGCTAGGCCTACAACCAGCATGAAAAAGGGTTGGCTCTATAGAACTTCCTGTGACAAGTAGAATTGAGATAGCACCAGTGATGATGACACAGTGATGATCTAGATCAAGTGATGATCTATACTTGATGATGATCCAGCGATGCTCCCAATCAAGTGATGATCTAGACTTGATGATGATCCAGTGATGATCCAAAGTTGACGATGATCCAGTGATGCTCCAGATCAAGTGATGATCCAGATTTGATGATGATCCCGTGATGCTCCAGATCAAGTGATGATCCAGACTTGATGATGATCCAGTGATGATTCAGACTTGATGAAGATGACTTGAAGATGAAGATGACTTGATTATTATCTAGATGATATAGAGAAGAAGACTTGTGTTGATAAATTGTGTCGAGAGAATACCTTCCTAGTTCAGAGGGAGTGTTGATGTATTTATAACTTTGGAATGTATTCACTTGTATATCTTATGTATTGTACCTCGATGTTTATATCAGGATGTATCTGTAATGTAATTGATTCATGTCATGCCCTGATGTTCCTATAGAGAGATTCAATCATGTAAAGAAGTCATGTAAATTCATAGAGTGTAACCCTCCTTATTGATCAAGGGTTAAAGTCCCCGCAGTTGTGGGGCCCTAGGGTTATTAGACTCTCCTAGAGAAGTTGGCCCTAGTGAGTTATTGTCAAATCAGGAATTAGTATAAATAGAGAGGGAGACTCTCTATTTAACAAACATTCACTCACACTCAGTTGTAGCGCATAATTGAGAGAGAAAGAAGAAGCTGGGATAAGAGAGAGAGAGACTACTGCTGTTGGGAGATCATCTTACAGACGTTGGGTTTTACTTTTGGTGTTGATTCTATCTCTGGGGAAGTTGTGGGGTTTTCTCTTTTATGGTTTCCCCGAGGAAAATAAGTTGTGTTCATTGTATCTTGTGATTGATTGATGTGCTTGTTATTCTCTCGGATAAGATCCTAAGATCATATAGCTTAAATGTTAAAAATCTAACAATAAGCTCTTCATCAGGTATAGCATCATGTAGTGCAATGCTAAGTGATGTGACTAAGACCTCTTAGGGAAACATAAATTTATCTCTATATCATCATGTAGGTCATCATGGAGATATGTAATCTCCACTAAGTGGGACCTTTTAAATTATAATGAAATTTTTGTAAGCCCATAGTGTAAGATATAGCTTGGTGTGCCAATGGTCACCTGAAGCATTAACGATGTGTTTAAGGATGGATAGTAATGTAATATTTATGGCTTCAACCTACCCATTCTCTGTATATAGTAGGGTGTGGAAACCTTATATTTGATGTTATACTTAGCTAGGAGTCTCTTTATTTATGTAGATATGAGCTAGCTTCCATTTTCAACCACTAAGGTATAATGGACTATCAAATGATATATAATTTGGTTTCTAATGAATTTTGTAATAACATGTCCTATGAAACAACTAAGGGGCATGGCCTTTACCCTTTTGGTTCAATAGTTAATTATGACGATGATGAAATTGTTGATTATGAGTTTGTACCATGTATAGCTCTGATGAGGCCTAAACCCCACAATAAGAATGGTCAAGGGGCTTTGATTGAGATTAAGTCACTGGATGATATATGGTACAAACTCATATAATGCTAGTATACTTTGCATTTGTTAACATATTTTTTTACATTTTTTTTAATAGTGGCTAGTAGTAGCCCATGTAAAAGATCTTAGTTAAGGTGGCATGTGACCAAAAGTGGCCCCCATAATGTCCACTATGTGCTTCTTGCAATATAGAGTAAACCTTGGGATAGTTTATGTTGCAAAAGAGGAAACCATTCAAGCTTTTATTTTTATTAAAAATGTTAACTATGAAATAGATTAGCTACATTGTTATAATCTCTAACCCCACAAGATGAGGGTGGGAGCTAATCCCCAACAAGAGCATTCACAATGTAATGATACCAATAAAGAGGTAGTTTTGTCTCTCAGTATAAAGAATATTTAGGTGAATAAAGATCGTGGTGATCTAGATCATCAGAAGGTACCTCTATAATGGCTAAAATTATGCAGAGATCTCACTTAAGGCTATAGATGAAAATATGAAGTTTACTTGGAAGTTCTTTTAATTTAGGACATAAATAACATGTAACGTATTGAAATATAATAGAAAAAATGTTTAAATATAATAATAATACTAAGTAAAAGTAGGATAACACACTAAAATTTCCTTGGATCTAGTTGATAAAAAGATAGTAGTTACCAAATGCCTAAAAACGTTTTATGCAAATTTTAAGGCTATATAGAAACTGAGGATAAGAGCTTCATACTCAATGATGTTATTGGTATAGGTAAAGTATAGCCTATAAGTTAAATATAGAGGATATTCATCCTTGGGAGGTAGCACCAACCCCTAATTTTGTCCTGGTGTCCTCAAAGTACAAAGTCTAGGTGTCAAGTTTAACAATGAAATAAGGCTCAGTCAAAGGTTCCTTACAGGCTAAGGGTTATATAGGCTAGGATTAAATTTTGAGAGCACTTAGGCATTTAGAAATGAACTAGTTGATAAGCTATGACTTGGCCCTTTAGAGACTTATAGGCAATCAAATGCATGTTGAACTCCTAAAATAAGAGAATCCACTTTGTAACATGACCAGACAAAGCAGGATTGGAAGTAAAGTGGTATAAGGGGTACAATATTATGTGTTTATTATCTCAACAGATAGTTTAAGCGTATATGTGTGGCAAACATAATAGAAAGGCATATCTTTTCTATGCGTATATAGCAGGTCTTTTAATTATCCAGGGTCCTACTGATGTGATGTAATAAATAACACATGCTCTCTGATCATTAAACATTGAAATTATGCACATGCCTTGTTATTTTGATGAGGTGTCTGTTGAGGACATAAGCAACACCTCATCGACAGTTATGGGTGAACTAATCATTCATGCAACCATCCCAAAAACTAAGTAATTCTGGGAACATTTGGGGGATTGTTAGGTACTTAACCAAACCTAAATAGCCCCAATTCTTAGGTCTGGGTGTGATTCTTGAGCATAGTTTCATGTGTAGTAGCATTTTTTGTTGGTCCTGAGAAAGTTTTGGGACCTTTCCACCCATATAACAAATGTAGTCAAGGTAAGTACCAGATTTGGGCATGTTCACATACCTAAGTCAAGCATTCTAGGAAGTCAAATGGGCATGTAAAATAACCTTAATTCATCCCAGTATTGCAACCAAATATTGTCAACACATTGAGCCTTATATTTGGTCTGTTTTAGCATTGTTTGGAGAATGATAATGACACCTAGCAGTCACAAATTCTTCCTAATATAGATCTGGCCAACGTTGAGTTAATTTTGGACAAATGTGTGGCAAAAAAATGAGCAATGGAAATGAAACCTAAGCACCCTATTTTTTGACAAGCCATTTTTTGGGGATTTTAACCCTTATATTCATAGCAAGCTCCTCCTTGGCCAAAAAAAAATTGGGCAATTTCAGGGAAGGTTCTATGGTTTGTGCCCCTTTTAACTTTAAGGTTAACACACTCCTTTCCTTTTTTTTAGTTTACACCTACTGCAATTTCTTTAAGGGAAGCATTGGTAATGTGTGATCTTTGGATATAAAAATCTCCAAACTTGGTGCTTATTTTAACTACAAGGTCAACACATTCATTATCGTAATTTGGGCACTCTTGGGCATTCTTAAGGCAATAAATAGCAACAATGAGTGCCCTAATCAGCATGATAAGAAAATCTGGGTTGTTACCAGGCACATTTGGGAATGGTTAAAGACTATTATGGGTGGTTAAGCCAATTCCCATACTTGTTTAACCTTAATACTTCCCTAATGAGATCTTCCCTGATGTGTTAAACCACATATTATACTTCTCTTTGTCCTTTCCAAGCCTTGGACAACGCTTATTCTTCCTTGTTGTTCATGCATTGTATATTCAATAGTATTTATTTTGCTCTCTTAGTTTTCTTGTAAATATGGTTATGACACTAGATCAGAAAATCTCATTTCATTTGGAACTGATACTCTATTTTATAGTTAAAGTGAGAGAAGTCTCTTAACGTTATACCAATATTTCCACTACTGTTAAGTATTGAAAATGTGATATATATACTACTGATCTATGCTTGGAAATATATTGAAGTTTTATCTTGCAACTTTGGAAGCTTTACCCTTCATTTTAAGCTCTCATATTTTGCATACAAACTTGACCATTATAAGCAAATAGTAAACAATTGATATCCAAGTTTAAATATCAATACTATTGTGTGAAATAATGGTTTAATAATTCATCAAAGTCTCAACTCTATTACAATAAACTGACATGCCACTAACTCCTTTTCGTTCCTTCCAAAAATCACTTCTCTATATCATACTCTTAGCTTATTCATTAGACACCATGACAAGTATATGAGGAAGAGTTGACAAACTACGGCTTCAAGCCTCTCCTGGATAATTTCAAATTCATTTTCTCCGTACACAACCATAGAGGAATAGCTTAGCGTCATTTGTTTCTATGTTATATACTATTGATCATTTCATTGGTTATGTTTCAGTCTAAGCATGATCATCCCCATGAAGGTAATGGACAATGGCATGTTTTAGTTATATTGTATTTAAGTCATCCCTCAAAGAGTAGTCCTGAGAACTCCTATATTAATTTTAGGCACCAAAGGAAATAAATTCTATATTCTCAATGATTTGGATGTATAAAACAGAAGCAACAAGCATTAATATGAGGTTTGGTTGCCTCTAGTACCTCAAATATTTATTTATGGTCACCTGTCAGACCTCAAATAATAAACAAAAACAACTTCTATTCACATAGACCAAAATATTGTCTCTGAATTTGTTCGCTCAAATTGTATCATAGCTTTGGGATATTTGGCAGTGTGCTAATCTTTTGGGTCCATGGATTGAGAATATGTATGCATGCCTTAAAATGATCAATCTTTGAATGTGAGGAAAAATGCAGTGTTGGTTTTGTCACACATCATATTAAATGACATGATAAAGGTCAAAGGTTAAATAAGTGATATGGATATTTGTCTAGAGGATGAATACCTGCACATCTCTAATCTCATGAAATTCTATCATTGATTCTTTGCAGTCACATATAAAGAAAAAACAATGGGGAATACCTAATCCTAGTTGAAGGTTTTGATTTGGTGGGTCTATTTAAAAACCATATAATAATTATTTCTTCAATGTTCCTATGGAAATAGCCTGGAAAGACAGTGTGTAGAATCCATTGAGATGGAAATGTCCAAGTGTAACCCTCTTCTCGGTGTAGATTGGCCACATTTTGAGGTAATAAATAGCAACAGACAGAAGCAATTCTGGGCAGGTTTAGCCTGGTTTGGCCTTCCAAACAACAATGAAGAAGCCCCAACTCCAAAGATGGGAAACATTTTAGGAAAAGAAGCAGAAAAGCACTTGTTGACAATAAGCACCAATTCTGGGCAGGTTTATCCTAGTTTGGCCTTCAAAACAACAATGAAGAAGCCCCAACTCCAAATATGGGAAATGTTTTAGGACAATTTAGGGTAACAACAGTCAAAAGCAGCCTTAAAACCTCATCTTTGTACCATTAGGTTCCCTATTCGGACAGATACAACATGCTCTCACTACAGAGTGCATCATAGATGTGATCATCTAGTGGACTCTTGATCCAAGTTATGGATGCATTATGTAATACCATATACCCCATTGAACACTAGCTTTTCAAATGTGTGCAGCCCCATCATTATGCTTCAACTCTTCACTTCTAATGCTTTTATAGTGCCCTCACATAGAACTAAAGCTGGTTTGACCAAAGAGTAAGGATGAGTTCAAACTCAGTTAATACCAAAGAAAACTATAGAAAACACTAGACACCAAATTTCCTTCACTTCACCAATCATATATAGGTTCAATCCCTAGAGTTCAAACTTGACCAATAGAAAAGAAAACTGAAGAAATCACTAGACATCAAGTTTCCTTCACTTCATCAATCATATATAGTTTCAATCCCTAGTTCTGTGGACCATGTAGCAAGTCTCATTCGGTCTCAGTAAGTTTCATTGCGTTCAATCTCAGTTAATAACAGACCAAAATAGAGAAAGGACTAGAATCCAAGTTTTCTTCTCATCACTAATCATATGTGGGTTGATTCCCTACTCCTATGGATGGAGAAATGTACCACTTCTTTTTGTCATTTATTGCTAATCCTTTTACCCATGAATTTACCACAGTTCGGCGAAAAAATCAGAGCTCACTTTTCACTAGCTTGAGTGACTTTTTTATCAATCTACATAGTTCAAATAAAGACCAAGAAGGGAGGGTTGAATCATTCCCGCACTCATAGCTGTAATTTCTCAAATGGAGTGGAAATAGGGGATAGAAAATCGTACTTACAGAAGACATTTTTACAGTCAATTTAGCACCAGACACAATGAAGTCCTGAAACCAGTCATGAAGTCTTGAAACCAGCCACGATGGTTCAATCAACCCATGAAGGAATCCTATAGTGCAAAGAAGGAACCCGTGGATTCATCGGAGTTTCAAGAATCAATCCCGTGAAGGAACCGACAGAAGTCAAATCGCAAATCGCAGAGTATCAACCTGAAGGAATAGGCTCTGCGAGGGAACTAAAAAGTATTGGAGTGTTTTTTTAACACATAGGAGGGGACTTAGTTGCACGTAAGTGAATAATGAACGAAAATGTTTAGTGTTATTTTTTTTTGTTTTTTTATTTTTTTTATTTTATTTTTTGTATATTTTTTTATTTGTTAATAATGTGTGTGAATGTGTTTATGTATTGTTTATTTGTTTTTGTATTTTTATATGACTAATTGGAACTTTAGTGACCCTAATGGACCCCTAATGATCCTAATGGCATCTGGGTGAAGCTAATGATCCATATTTCCATAATTGACCTCCAAATGTCCCTACTTCCATATGAATAGTCCTTAATGCCATATGAAGAGTCCTTGATAGCTAATATAGGCCTTAAATCATATAAAAGAGTCCTTCGTAATTGATGGCCCCTCCTCAATACAAGTTACCAACTCGATCTATCCCAAAATCCATTGAAAAAACATGGTTTAGAGGGCATACACACATTTCCTT
>LPNX010617521.1:128200-130309 GCA_001517045.1 Pseudotsuga menziesii | reverse complement strand
TATATATATAGACATATATGTATATGTATATATATGTGTGTATATATATATATATATATGTATATATATGTGTGTATATATATATATATATACATATATGTATATATACATATATGTATATATACATATATGTATATATACATATGTACATATATACATATATACATATATACATATATATATATATATATATATACATATATAAGAAACACCAAAATTATCTAAATTGAATGGTTGGAAAAGTTGTTATTTGGGTATAACACCTTGAAACCACCCTCCAACTATCTCAACCGTGACTAATAGTGCACATGAAATAAGACATTCATAGAATATATGAGGGACATAAGCACTCATATTGTGGTTATGCGAGAACAATTGGTCCTAATTCACTGATTTTTTATGTTCATTCATCCTAAGAATCCCTTATTTATGAGATTTCTGCATCCCTCACTATTGGATTTATATGCCTCATTCAATCAGTTTTTCATCAATTGACATTGGTTGTAAAGTTGGTGAAATTTCCATGGATTTATGTCTTCAACAAAGTCGAATACATGTTTGTTATGCATTTATTCACGTCCAAAAGCACCATTAGGTACTTTTAGTGGAACGTCTAAAAATTGAAGTCCCGTAATGTGGAATGAACGTCCAAAAACACAAGCTTGCAACTTGGAACATGTCAAATAAAACCCCAAAATGCCAAGGCGCACATATACTAGGCTTCAAACCATGTCATTTGATGTCAAAATATAGCCATTGAGAAGGCTAAGTCACTGAACATGAGGGTTTCTTTACTCCAACAAACTACCATCCATTAGAAACATGTCATGTCACTATCAATCCATCAATAATCATTAGGGAACTCCACATAAAACCCATGTCTCATAATCAATCCAAGGGCTAGATCTTCACATAGATGTGCACAGTGGAGTAAGTATGTTAAGATACATCATGTGATGCAAGGTGAAAGAACTTCATCAAATATCAACTAGGAGGATGATCCATTAAGAGAACCCATGCACATATAAAAAGTGCCAATAGATGAGACATCAAGCATGATAATCCAAGAGGAAGAAGTGAGTCTCCTCCTAGTGAAACATCAACTCAATCAAATGATACTACCATCTCTAATCATATGGGTGTATGCACATATGAAGGGAACCATGAAGGTGTGCACTCCTAGTCTGTCAAAAAGTTCCACATGTGACCACTTGTAAACCCCATCTGTTATGATGAAAATCACAAGTGAAACTTTCAGGATACATACATTATGATTAAAGAGAGTATTTCACCTTGAAAATGTATGCACTTCTATCAATTATCTTGGTTAGAAATTATCTTGATATGTGTTCCTGTCTCATTGAAAATCAATTTGACAATACAAACACTTGTGACCCCCTCCCTTGTGTCTCGCGGTAATGATTCATCTTCCATTATTACTTTTCTCACGAAGTGGCCCGGTCAATTCTATACATTAGTAAGCATTGTGGCTTCATCCATCGACTTCCTTTCATGTTCATATGATCCCATGCCCCATTCCAAAATTTACATGATGTCGTTTTCATTCATGACAATTATTTGCCATTATCTATACACTGATATGATTTAACAAATAAAATGAGGTAACCCCGTACACCTCTAATATTTATATGTACAACCCATTTGTATGATTCATCCATGCTAGGCACTAATTTTCCACATGGACCCTTCATGCCAATTGCCATTTTTTATATGTTCACCGATGAAAACTCCACTTATCCACCATGTCCAAACTCTTCAAACACAAATTAACAAATAAATCTCAATAAAATCAAATTTGAAATACCTAAATATGGCAAACAAGATGATAGAAAAGCTATTATGTGGATTAATATAATATGAAGTTAACATATTTTTAAAAATGTACATTAGATCCCCGAATGCAGGTGACACGGAGCACCAAGGTACACACGGTAGGGATGATGGGATACCACAAGCCACGGGGCATCACGGCCCACATGGTCTTGCTGACAGGGCTTCCACAGCATCCAGCTGACACCCCCTCAACGTCATGATGGGACACCACTCCATCGTCACACTGATGCAACACCTACATATTCCTTCTCCTCC